>PVKV010011214.1:0-13045 GCA_004027835.1 Alouatta palliata
TAAAAAAAAAAAAAAAAAAAAAAAAAAAAATATGTCGAAACTCAAATAGGAACTTAGTAGAGCCAAGCTGGGCATGGTGGCTCATGCCTGTAATCCCAGCACTTTGGGAGGTAGAGGCAGGCAGATCACCTGAGGTCAGGAGTTTGAGACTGGCCTGGCCAACATGGTGAAACTCCAGCTCTACTAAAAATACAAAAATTAGCTGGCACATGCCTGTAATTCCAGGAGAATTGCTTGAACCTGGAGGCAGTGGTTGCAGTGAACCAACATTGTGCCATTGCACTTCAGCCTGGGTAACAAGAGCAAAACTCTCTCAAAAAAACCTAAAAAAATTACATGGTGGCATGTGCCTGTAATCCCAGCTACCCAGGAGGCTGAGGCAGGAGAATTGCTAAAATTCTAAAAGCCTCAAGATCATTAAATTCAAACCATTTCCTACAGCTTAAGATTCAGGTTAAAATAACAGGTAGTCAGACATATTTCACAATAAAATATTGCCATGGAATACTTTCAAATTTAAATTATCAAAAAATGAACTGTTTCGCTAAACTACAAAACAGTTTATATGATTAAACTCTTAGGGTTTTTTTTTTTTTAAACAAAGGTAAAAAACATCGTTTAATAGCATGTTCTCAAAAATTGTTTATAAATGAACACTTGGGTTTTATATACTCTTGGGCAAATCCCTTAACTTCTCTATGCTTCAGTTTCCTCAACTATAACGTACTTATCTTCTAGGGTAGGTATGAAGAGCAAATGAGTAAATGTACAAAAAATGCTTAGAACAGATTTTAAACATAGAAAGAAAGTACTATGTAAATGGCCAGGCATGGTGGCTCATGTCTGTAATGCTAGCACTTGTGGACGCCAAGGTGGGAGGATCACTTGAGGTCAGTAGTTTGAGACCAGCCTTGCCACCACAGTGAAACTCCGTCTCTACTAAAATACAAAAATTAGCCAGGTGTGATGGCACATGCAACAGAGCAAGACTCTATCTCAAAAAAAAAAAAAAAAAAAAATGGAAAATTACTTGGGGCAAATTTAATTACTAAAAAAGTAAAAAAAAAAAAAAAAAAAAATCATTGCCAAGACCAATATCATGACAATTTCCCCCTGTATTTTCTTTTTATTATTATTATTATTTTTTATTTGAGACGGAGTCTCACTCTGTCACCCAGGCTGGAGTGCAGTGGCATAATCTTGGCTCACTACAGCCTCCACTGCCCTGGGTTCAAGCAATTCTCCTGCCTCAGCCTCCCAAGTAGCTGGGATTATAGGTGTGTGCCACCATGCCCAGCTAATTTTTGTATTCTTCGTAGAGTCCGAGTTTCAACATGTTTTCCAGGCTGGTCTCAAACTCCTGATCTCAGGTGATCTGCACGCCTCCCCTTCCCAAAGTGCTGGGACTACAGGCTTGAGCCACCACGCCCGGTCACTTTCTGGATTTTCTTATAGGAGTTTCACAGTTTCAGTTATTAACATTTAAGTCTTTAATCCATTTTGAGTTGATTTTTATGTATAGTATAAGATATTCTTGGCTGGGGGTGGTGACTCACACCTGCAATCCCAGCACTTTGGGAGGTGGAGGGGGATGGATCACAAGGTCACGAGTTCAAGACCAGCCTGGCCAAGACAGTGAAACCACTAAAGATACAGAAAATCAGCTGGGTGTGGTGGCATGAGCCTGTAATCCCAGCTACTCCGGAGGCTGAGGCAGAAGAATTCTTGAATTTGTGTGGCAGAGGTTGCAGTGAGCCGAGATCGAGCCACTGTAGGAGAATTGCTTAAACCCAGAGTGAGCCATCATGCCCAATCAGACTCTTATTTTGTAACAATCTAGTTTGGATTATTATCAGCTTGATTTCAATAGTATATAAAAATTTTTGCTTCTTTATTGCTCTGTTCTCTCTCTTTCCTTTGTGCTATTATTGTCATACAGAGTACATTTTATACATTGTGTCCCCATCAACACAGATTTATAAGTACTGCTTTATGCAGTGGTCTTTTAATTAGATAGGAGATAAAAAGAGTTACAAACAAAAATACATTTTAAGGCCGGGCACGGTGGCTCACGCCTATAATCCTAGCACTTTGGGAGGCCAAGGCGGGTGGATCACTTGCAGTCAGGAGTTGGAGAACAGCCTGGCCAACATGGTGAAACCCCATCTCTACTAAAAATACAAAAATTAGCTGGGCATTGGGGCAGATGCCTGTAATCCCAGCTACTTGGAAGGCTGAGGCAGGAGAATCGCTTGAACCCAGGAGGTGGAGGTTGTAGTGAGCAGAGACTGCGCCATTGCACTCCAGCCTGGATAACAAGAGTGAAACTCAGTCTAAAAATATATATGTATATATTCAAATGAGTCTGCCCTCCAATGCTCTATAGATCAGGAGTTCTATGAATATAGTGGCTGGTCCTCAGATTGGTTCAAGAAATAAGGGCAGTACTTGTTAGTCTCTAAATTCTTACCCAGCTTGGTTACTTTAACAATAAATACCCCAAACCATGTTAACCTCTGTGACCTGCACAGACACTCCAGATGAGTTCCTGGAAAATCTAAAGTAACTGGAAGAGGGAAGAAATGATCAACCTCCGTGGCACCTACACTTAAAGACATTCTCTATCGTTTCCTATTCCAGTCTCAATAGACAAGGCCATAGGACTTTGTAACCAACCTTGGCCAACCTCGTGACGCCACACCCTATGACCCCCTCCCAGCTTGCAGACCTATGACCCCCTCTCAGCTTGCAAAACACAGCTTTAAAGTAACTTCTGTAACTTTCCACTGTTTACTCCAAACCTATAAAACCAACTCCGATCCTACCGCCCTTCGCTGACGCCCGTTTTGGCCTCAGCCCGCCTGCACCCAGGTGAATAGACAGCCATGTTGCTCACACAAAGCCTGTTCTGGCGGGGGGTCTACTCATTCAGAGCATATGTTTTAACAGTGACGATGTACTTAATAATAGGGCATAAAAGAATGAATTGGCTCATAAGAATTTAATTAGAATAATGCATTCCTGTTAAATGAGATTGCTGTCTGCCTGATGGTTAGAACACTACAATATGGTCCACTCAGAACTCTGATTTCCAAGTGATTTTAATCCTGACCTGTGTGCATTATTTTGTGTTAAATTCATTTTTTAGGCTTTCATAGTCTAAGGTCTTCTTTCATGTTTCAATCTCTCTTTGATGTTAGGCCTTTGACAGGAAACTCCATAGGTGGATGATTCATGAGAATCCAAGAGAAATGAAGAAATCTGACAACACATAAGCAAAATGGGTCAATTCAGTAATTAGGAGATTTGGAACTTTTGTGGGTTGTGAGACATTTGTTTTAGTAATTATGTTTAGTAGAGTATCTCTCCTTAGGCTGGGCATGGTGGCTCATGCCTGTAATCTCAGCACTTTGGGATGCTGAGGTGGGAATATCACTTGAACCAAACAGGTTGAGGCTGCAGTAGCCATGACTGTGCTATTGTATTCCAGCCTGAACAAAAGAGCAAGACCTTGTTTCAAAAAAAAAAAAAAAAAAAAAAAGCTAGGCACAGTGGCTCACGCCTATAATCCCAGCACTTTGGGAGGCTGAGGCCAGTGGATCACCTGAGGTCAGGAGTTTGAGACCAGCCTGGCCAACATGGTGAAACCCCGTCTCTACTAAAAATACAAAAATTAGCTGGGCATGGTGAGTGTGTGCCTGTAATCCCAGCTACTCAGGAGGCTGAGGCTTGAGAATCACTAGAATCTGGGAGGTGGAGGACCACGTGGAACTGAGTCCGATAAACCTCTTTCTTTTGTAAATTGCCCAGACTCGGGTACATCTTCATCATCAGCATGAAAACTGACTAGTACAGTAAATTAGTACCAGTAGAGTGGGGCGCTGCTGAAAAGATACCTGAAAATGTGGAAGCAATTTTGGAGCTGGGTAACAGGCAGAGGTTGGAACAGTTTGGAGGGCTCAGGAGAAGACAGGAAAATGTCGGAAAGTTTGGAACTTCCTAGAGACTTGTTGAATGGCTTTGACCAAAATGCTGATAATGATATGGACTATGAAATGCAGGCTGAGGTGATCTCAGCTAAAAGGACTCACAGGATTCAGAAACATTGTTATATTCACAGCTACACTTATTACAGCGAAAGGATACAGATTAAAGTTAGTAAAGAGAAAGGTGCATGGGATGAAATCCAAGAGAACTAGGTACAAGCTGCCAGGTGTCCCTTTTCAGACCTGCTTACTTCCCCCAGTAACATAAGACAACATATACAAAGTGTTGCTAACCAGGGAAGCTCACCTGAACTTTGGTGTTCCGTTATTCCCATAGGCATGGAGGGCCTGCGTAAGTGAGTGTGTGACTTCAGTTACTCAGAGGCCAATTTACCTATCCTTTTTTTTTTTTTTTAAATTCTTTTTGTGCCTCCCTCAAAATACCTATCCTTTTAGCCTTACAGACTGAGAGAAGGTGCACCTCACTAGGGAGCCAGCATAGTTTTTTCCTTCACACAGGTAACATGGTTGTCTTTAGAGTTTTCTCGGTGCCCAGATTTGACTGCGAGAACGGTAGTTGGCGCATCATTTGGTTCCAAACCACTTGGGGGTTATACATTCAGCACTGTCAGAGGTGTTTAAACTAGAACAATTCTATCTTGAAATAGGGGCTGGGTAAAACGAGGCTGAGAGCTACTGGGCTGCAATCCCAGTAGGTTAAGGCATTCTAATTCACAGGATAAGATAGGACATAAGATACAGGTCATAAAGACCTTGCTGATAAAACAGGTTGCAGTAAAGAAGCCAGCCAAGGCCAGGTGTGGTGGCTCACCTCTGTAATCCCAGCACTTCAGGAGGCCAAGGTGGGCGAATTACCTGAGGTCGGGAGTTCGAGACCAGCCTGGCCAACATGGTGAAACCCTGTCTCTATCAAAAAATACAAAAATTAGCTGGGCGCATTGGCAGGTACCTGTAATCCCAGCTACTCGGGAGGCTGAGGCAGGAGAATTGCTTGAACTCCAGCAGGTGGAGGTTGCAGTGAGCTGAGATTGTGCCATTGTACTCCAGCCTGGGAGACAGGGCAAGATTCTGTGTCAAAAAAAAATTAAAATTAAAATTAAAAAAAGAAGCCAGCTCAAACCCACCAAAACCAAGATGGTGATGAGGTGATCTCTGGTCGTCCTCACTGCTACACTCCCACCAGTGCCATGGCAACCTCAGGAAGTTGCCGTATATGGTCTAAAAAGAGGAGAAATCCTCAGTTCCAGGAATTTCCCACCTCTTTCCCAGAAAACTCATGAATAATCCTTTTTGTTTAGTATATAATCAAGAAGTAACCATAAAAATGGGCTGCTCTGCCTGTGGAGTAGCCATTCTTATTGCTTTACTTCCCCCCCCCTTTTTTTTTTTTGAGACAGAGTCTTGTTCTGTCACCCAGGCTGGAGTGCAATGGCATGATCTTGGCTCACTGCAACCTCCGGCTCCCAGGTTCAAGCGAATTCTCCTGCCTCAGCCTCTTGACTAGCTGAGATTACAGGTGCCTGCCACCATGCTTGGCTAATTTTTGTATTTTTAGTAGAGATGGGGTTTCACGATATTGGCCAGGCTGGTCTTGAACTCCTGACCTCAGGTGATCCACCTGCCTTGGCCTCCCAAAGTGATAGGATTATAGGCATGATCCACTGCGCCCGGCCTCCTTTACTTTCTTAATAAACTTGCTTTCACTTTGCACTGTGGATTTACCCTGAATTCTTTCTTGTGCCCGATCCATGAACCCTCTCTTGAGTTCTGGATCGGGACTGCTTTCTGGTAACAGCACCTTCCAAAGCAAGTTAGGCCAAATATTAGAAAATGCTATAATTTACGACAAGGTATGAGAACCTTAGAGACCATTTGCAACTAATACCAACTTCCCCAGCCCCAGTTTCTAATGAGAAAAGACAGCTAGTTGCTATTACTAGAAAGGGGTCCTGATCCAAATTCCAAGGGAGGGTTCTTGGATGTCGCACAAGGAAGAATTCAAGGCGAGACCACAGAGTAAAGTGAAAGCAAGTTGATTAAGAAAGTAAAGGAATAAGAGAATGGCTACTCCATAGGCTGAGCAGCCCCCAGGGCTGCTGGTTGCCCATTTTTATGGTTATTTCTTGATTGTATGCTAAACAAAAGGTGGATTTTTATTTTATTTATTTATTTATTTATTTATTTATTTATTTATTTTTAAAGACGGGGTTTCACCGTGTTGGTCAGGCTGGTTTTGAACTCCCGACCTCAGGTGATCCGCCCGCCTTGGCCTCCAAAGTGCTTGGATTACAAGTGTGAGCCAGCACGCCCGGCCAAAAGGTGGATTTTTCATGCCTCCTTTATTTAGACTATATAGAGTAACTTTCCTGAGGTTGCCATGGCATTTGTAAGCTGTCATGGCGTTGGTGGGCATGTAGCAGTGGGGATAACCATTGATCACTCTCATCACCATCTTGGTTTGGTAGGTTTTAGTTGACTTCTTTACTGCAGCCTGTTTTATCAGCAAGGTCTTTATGACCTGTATCTTGTGCTGAGCTCCTATCTCATCCTGTGACTTATTATAGAATGCCTTAACCTCCTAGGAATCTGGCCCAGCAGGTCTCAGCCTCATTTTACCCAGCCCCTATTCAAGACAGAGTTGATCTGGTTCAATTACCTCAAACATTACCATTTATATTGGTGGGGCATACAAGTACAGTGCTGGGCCAATAATAATTTTTTTTTTTTTCCTGAGACGGAGTCTCACTTTGTCTACCAGGCTGGAGTGGAGTGGTGCAATCTCGGCTCACTGCAACCTCTGCCTCCCAGGTTTAAGTGATTCTCCTGCCTCAGCCTCCCAAGTAGCTGGGATAACAGGCACCATACCTGGCTAATTTTTGCATTTTTAATACAGACCAGTTTCACCATGTTGGCCAGGCTGGTCTCAAACTCCCAACTTCAAGTGATCCGCCCACCTCAGCTTCCCAAAGTGCTGGGATTACAGGTGTGACACCATGCCCGGTCCCCAAAAATAACTGTATGCAATTACACTTAAAAGAGTTGATTTATCAAATATACATAAATAGGGTGATTTCATTGTTGTACCAAAGATTTTTTGTTAGCAATTCTTAGGAAAAAAAAAAAGTACGTGTCTTGATTCGGACTTCTAAAATTATTTTCAGATATATATTACTTAGATATTATTGCCTGTGCTAAAAAGGGTCTGGAGAAAGGCAGTTTTTTAAACTTTCATAAACAGTCCTAAAAACATAAATTCGATATTACACGAAACATGAAAAATCTTATTTTCAACCTCAATAAGCTAAATATCCATCCAAAATAGAATTTTACTCACCATACTCTGAGCTTATTGTAGGACAGTTAGAATATTTTAAACAAAATTATTCTATAGGATCATTACAATATTCTTCCTATCTACCTATCATCTACCTATGTATGTATTTTTTTTTCACATTTTGGGGTTAAATGGAGGCTTTGGTTTTTGAATTTTCTTTACTTTCTTTCTTTTTTTTTTTTTTTTTTTGAGACAGAGTCTTGCTCTGTCGCCCAGGCTAGAGTGCAATGGCATGATCTTGGCTCACTACAACCTCTGCCTCCAGGGTTCAAGCGATTCTTCTACCAGCCTCCTGAGTAGCTGGGATTACAGACGCCTGTCACCATGCCCAGCATATTTTGTATTTTTTGTAGAGATGGGGTTTTACCATGTTGGGCAGGTTGGTCTCAAACCCTTGGCCTCAAGCAATCCGACTACCTCAGCCTCCCAAAGTACTGGGATCACAGGTGTGAGCTACCATACCTAGCTGGTTAATTTTCTTCTTTTTCTTTTTTTTTTTGAGATGGAGACTTGCTCTGTCACCAGGCTGTAGTGCAGTGGTGCAATTTTGGCTCACTGTAACTTCCACCTCCTAATTTTGTATTTTTATTACAGATGGGGTTTCACCATGTTGGTCAGGCTGGTCTTGAACTCCTAACCTCGTGATCCGCCCACCTCGGCCTCTCAAAGTGCTGGGATTACAGGCATGAGCCACCGTACCCAGCCTGGTTTTTGAATTTTCTAAAAATGTCTCTGATGTAAATTCAAAAATTTTTCTTATTTTTTTTTATTTTTAAATTTTTTATTTTTTTTTAAGATGGGGTTTCATCATGTTGGTCAGGCTGGTCTTGAACTCCCGACCTCAGGTGATCCGCCCGCCTTGGCCCCCAAAGTGCTTGGATTACAGGCATCAGCTACCACACCCAGCCTAAAAATTTTTCATTCATATAATACCATGTCTAAACTAAATTGCTAGCAAGGTATTGAATTCAGTTTTGTCCCTCTTAAGAGCTTCTTTTCGCTGGGCAAGGTGGCTCACATCTGTAATCCCAGCACTTTGGGAGGCTAAGGCAGGTGGATCACCAACATGGTGAAACCCCATCTCTACCAAAAATACAAAAAATTAGCCGGACTTGTTGATGGGTGTCTGTAATCCCAGCTACTCAAGAGGGTGAGGTAGGGAGATTTGCTTGAACCCGGGAAGAGGAGGTTGCAGTGAGCCAAAATCACACCATTGCACTCTAGCCTGGGCTACAGAACCAGACTCTATCTTTAAAAAAAAAAAAAAAAAAGAGCCTCCTTCAGGCACTGAGAGCATGTTCTTTGGATTAAGCTTTCCTATACAGTGCTCACAGTAGAAAAGCTTTCAGAAATCTCTTTACACCCCATAGATGTGTAAATTAGGCTTGCTTAGCTCCTGAGTGGTCCTCTCTGGCTTCACAAACATGCTGTGATCTTTACAAAGAGACATTTATTTAAACAGATTTTTATTTTTGAAAAATATTTTCTTTCTAAAAGTATAGGGAGGAAATAAATCTTTTCCTTCTACCCATCTTAGGTTCGTTGGCTTGGGGCCCTTGTAACAAAAGATAGATTAACAAGAAAAAAACACACAAATTTATTTAAGTTTTATGTGACATGAGGGCCTTCATAAGGAAATGAAGATCTGAAGAAGTGGTTAAACCTGAATGTTTTTATGCTTAGTTTGATGAAGACAGGAAAGTCATGGAGAAATATAATAGGACAAAGTAAAAGTATGAGCTCAGTGTACCAAATTGGAGAAATTTAGGCCTGTTTGTTCAGATACTTTATCCTTTCCTCTGAATATAGGGAGGGTACCTTTCACATGAGGGTTTCCTGATGGGCATAAAAAGAAGGTTAGACAATTATTCCTAGATTTTATGACCTGCTTCAGAGAAAGGTCAAAAAGTGCTTCCCGTATGTGTCATTCCTCAAATTCCTTCAGCTTAAAATATTCAGTCTGGTGAAGTGCCCTATTTTGGGGTAGTATGTCCCAAACTCCATCAAAAGCAAAGAAAAAAGAAAAAGAGGAAGAAACCACCTTTCTTTAACACTTTGCCCTTTTTACTCAAGTCCACATTGAATGAAATGTTTCTTAGAGTTTTATTCTGTCTACAATTTTGTGACTGAGCTTATTTTTTTTTTTTTTTTTTTTTTTTTTGAGACGTAGTCTCAGTGTGTCACCCAGGCTGGAGTGCAGTGGTGCGATCTCAGCTCATCGCAACCTCCCTCTCCCGAGTTCAAGCAATTCTCCTGCCTTGCCTCCTGAGTAGCTGGGATTACAGTTGTGCACTACCACACCCAGCGAATTTTTGTATTTTTAGTATAGACGGGGTTTTATCACGTTGACCAGGCTGATCTCAAACTCCTGACCTCAGGTGATCAGCCCAACTCCGCCTTCTAAAATGCTGGGATTACAGGCTTGAGCCACTGTGCTCAGTCAAGATTATAATTTTTAAATGAACCACTAAGAGAGAAAGGGGGAAATGAGAAATCGTAGTACTTTTGGTACCTAATCTTTTGGTTTTCCACTATTCATAGTTATTTTTATCACATCTGTCACCATCCCTCCTTTTACATACACAAATATGTCCTCTTGTTTGAGTGACAACCATCAGTGTAATCATGTATCACCTTACAGTGATGGAGGCTTTGTAGGGTATGTAGTAGTGGCTTTCTTTTTCTTTCTTACTTTTTTTTTTTTTTTTTTGAGATGGAGTGTCCCTCTGTCACCCAGGCTGGAATGCAGTGGCCCAATCTCAGCTCACTGCAACCTCCATCTCCAGGTTCAAGTGATTCTCGTGCCCTACCTTCTCGAGTAGCTGGGATTACAGGCATACACCATCATGCCCGGCTAATGTTTGCATTTTTAATGGAGATGGGGGGGGTCTCATCATGTTGGCCAGTCTGGTCTTGAACTCCTGACCTCAAATGATCCACCCTCCTGGGTCCCCAGAAGTGTTAGGATTATGGGCGTGAGCCACTGTGCTGGGCCTGAGATCTCGTCTCTACAAAAAAAGTAAAAATAATTAGCTGAGCCTGGTAGCACGAACCTGTAGTCAAAGCTACTCAGGAAGCTGAGACAGGAGGATCACTTGAGCCTGGGAGGCAGAGGTTGCAGTGACCTGAGATTGAACTACTGCACTCCAGCCTCAGCTACAGAGCTTGACCCTGTCTCAAAAAAAAAAAAAAATTATGACCGATAATACATATTCCAGTTGTCTAATATAATAAGGGAAAGCACCACCAAGACTGATACACAGGCAATGAAAGCATTGACAAATCTCCTATAAAGCAATTTCTGAAATATTTATGTTATTACTGCAAGGTTCTTTGAACTGGCTGCACCAGGCCATACCCTGTCGAGCCATGGCAACTCCTGTGACCTGCACGTACGTCTCTGGATGGCCTCCCGGAATTAGAAAATCTGAAGTAACTGGAAGATCATGAAGCAGGGAAGAATGATCAACCCCTGCAGTACCTAATTAACTTTGAGACATTCTTCTATTGTTCCTTATTCCTGCCTTAACTGATAAGGCAACTGGACTTTGTAACTGACCTTGGTCAACCTTATGACTCCAGGCCCTACAATCCCCTCCCAGCTTGCAAAAACCACCCTAAATTTTAACTTCTGTAGCTTTCCACTGCCTACCCCACACCTATAAAACAACTCCTATTCCACTGCCCTCTGCTGACTCTCTTTTTGGACTCAGCCCACTTGCACCCAGGTGAATAAACGGCCCTGTTGCTCACACAAAGCCTGTTTGAGGGCTCTCTTCATTCATTGTGCGTGTTTTAACAATTACAACTTACTCAAGAACTTACCTATACAAATTTAAGCTAAGGAACACTGAACATCTTTTTGGACTTGACAATTCTTACCATGAAACAATAGTAAATAGACCAAATTATTTCCAGCCTCCTCTTTCCATAAGTTAAAAGGCCAAGTTTTTTTTCTTTTTTTCCCTTCTCTGGTTCTATTTTTTTTTTTTTTTTTTTTTTTTTTTTGGGACGGAGTCTCACTCTGTCACCCAGGCTGGAGAGCAATGGGACAGTCTCAGCTCACTGCAATCTCCACCTTCTGGGTTCAAGTGATTCTCTTGCCTCTGCCTCCCGAGTAGCTGGGACTACAAGTATGCACCACCATGCCCAGCTAATTTTTGCATATATATATTTTTTGAGACAGAGTCTCACTCTGTTGCCAAGGCTGGAATGCAGTGGCGCAATTTCGGCTTACTGCAACTTCCACCTCCTGGGTTCAAGTGATTCTCCTCCCTCAGCCTCCCTGATAGCTGGGATTACAGGCGCCTGCTACCATGCCTGGCTGATTTTTTGTATTTTTGGTAGAGATGGGGTTTCACCATGTTGGTCAGGCTGGTCTCAAACTACTGACCTCGTGCCCCCCAAAGTGCTGGGATTACAGGCGTGAGCCACCGCGCCTGGCCAAAAGACCAAGATTTTGTGGTATTTTTTTTTTTTTTGGGAACCTGCTGAGAAATCTCAAAGATGTTTTAGATAAAAATATATCCTAAGATTTTAATATATTTCTTTTCTTAGAATCTTATTTGTGGAAAGCAAAAATCAAGTGTTTATTTTTTATTTATTTATTTATTTTTAAAGACGGGGTTTCGCCATGTTGGTCAGGCTGGTCTTGAACTCCCGATCTCAGGTGATCCGCCCACCTTGGCCTCCAAAGTGCTTGGATTACAGGTGTGAGCCACCACGCCCGGCCTAAATCAAGTGTTTATTAGAGGAGATTTTGACTTTTGTTTAAGAGAGAATCATGGGTGCCTGAGAAATAATACCTGGTTACCTAGTTAGTCAAAGTGACAATAAAACATTTAGTAATAGACATGGAAAGCAACATGCTTGAAAAGAAACTCTTTCACAAGCATGGAAACTTTGTAAACGAGTACATTCATTAACATGACCAAAATATATAACCTCTCTGTAAAATATAAAAATAAGCTTAAGTGTATGTATTAATTTTTTTGAGATAGTCTCGCCCTGTTGCCCAGGCTGGAGCATGGTGGCGTAATCTCAGCTCACTGCAACCTCCACCTCCCCAGTTCAAGTGATTCTCCTGCCTCAGACTCCCAAGTAGCTGGCATTACAGGTGCATGCCACCACACCCGGCTAATTTTTTTGTTTCTTTAGTAGAGACAGGGTTTCACCATGTTGGTCAGGCTGGTCCCGAACTGCTGACCTCAGGTGACCCAACTGCCTCAGCATCCCAAAGTACTGGGATTACAGGCAGAAGCCACCACACCCAGCCTACCCCCACCTTTTCAAAAAGAGATGGGGTCTTGCTATGTTGCCCAGACTGGGTTCTAGTGGTTATTCACAGAGAAGTGCACTGCACAGATCATAGCGCACTATGGGCATGATGGCAGGTGCCTGTAATCCCAGCTACTCAGGAGGCTGAGGCACAAGAATTGCTTGAATCCAGGAGGCAGAGATTGCAATGAGCAGAGATTGTGCCATTGCACTCCAGCCTGGGCAACAGAGGGAGACTCCGTCTCAAAAAAATAAATAAAATAAAATAAAATGGAAGTGGAGAGAGATGTATTTTTGAAGCAAGAGTGCTCGAGGGAAATAGACCTCTTGAACACCGAACTGGGAAGGAAGAGGTGATTTATTTGGCTGGGAGCAAGGTGGCATAGTTGCCTAACAGCCAAGCTAGTCTAACAAAGGAAATCTCTGC
>PVKV010011214.1:13145-26062 GCA_004027835.1 Alouatta palliata
GCAATTCTCCTGCCTCAGCCTCCCGAGTAGCTGGGACTACAGGCACGTGCCACCATGCCCAGCTAATTTTTGTATTTTTAGTAGAGACGGGGTTTCACCATGTTGACCAGGATGGTCTCGATCTCTTGACCTCGTGATCCGCCCGCCTCGGCCTCCCAAAGTGCTGGGATTACAGGCGTGAGCCACCGCGCCCGGCCATCTCTGCCTTTATAAAGGCTCACAATTCTAGATATTACAGGTCAAAGTGTCTTGGGTTTACAGCTCTAGAATTTACATGTGAAAGGGTCTTGGGCTATGGAGTAGGGTGGTGTACAGTGACTTAGGTGGGGTTTGATTGTGTTTAAGTAAAAACAATGCCTTCCAGAAAGATTCCTCCATACCATGCCTGTGATCTATAGGAGGGTGATTAAAGGTGGTGCCTGGTCTGCCAGCCTTTACTTCCCCTATCGAAATGTAATGTGAAAGTCAAGGGGGAGGTGGTCTTACATGCTTAAGGGTGATTAGGGTCTCCTTCCTCATTTTGACAAATACTGCAACAAAACACTGTTACTATTTATGTAGCAATTCTATAGAGTAAATAGTTTCTTGGGTTCTGTTGCTGAGCACATTTTAGAAAGTACTAAAACAAATAGAGAAATAATTGGGAAATCTAACAACAAGAAAAGGAAGATGTCCCAATGGAGAAAATGAAAGGAAAAAAACAAAAACAAACAAACAAACAAACAAAAAAACTCAGTTTAAACTTGCCCTTGGGCCAGGTGCAGTGGCTCATGTCTATAATTCCAGCACTTTGAGAGTGAGGCGGTTGGATCACCTGAGGTCAGGAGTTTGAGACCAGCCTGGCCAACATGTTGAAACCCTGTCTCTACTAAAAATACAAAAATTAGCCAGGTGTGGTGTCTCATGCCTGTAATCCCAACTACTCAGGAGGCTGAGGTAGGAGAATCACTCGAACCTAGGAGGCGGAGATTGCAATTAGCTGAGATCATGCCAGTGTACTCCAGCCTGGGTGACAGGTCGAGACTCTGTTTTGAAATATATATATATATATATATATACACACACTTGTCCTTGGCTTTGGGGGATTTATTACACCAAAATAGGTAAGCAGTTGTATTTGTCTTCAATAAGGTGAATTACTTTTTTTTCCAGCTTGGTGATTACCCAGAATTTTTGAGTTCACCAGATAAAGAAATCAGCCAACACATTCGTATCATCTATTCTTCAACTGTTTTGAAAAAAGAGTGCAAAAAGTCAAAAGATGTCAAGAAATTCCTATTTCCATTTCATCATACTAAAGCTAACAAGAAAGGTAGGTACTTCCAGTCTATGTCTGGATCTAAGGCAAAAAAACAAAGGCACGTAACATAATTCTTAAAATTGATGCAGGATATTTTGCTCCCTAGTTCAAGTAAAATCCAGGTTCTTATCACACAGCCAGGAAAATTTATGCACGTGGACACATTGAAAGATGTGGATTCATGAAAAGTGGAGAGAGTGAGATTTATTAAAAGAAAGCTCTCAGTGAAAAAAAAAAAAGGGTCTGGCTAACTGGCTCCCACCTCACAGATTGATTATCAGTCCATCACACACAAGAGCTGAAGAGGCCAGGCTCATCCTCCCTGCACAAGATGAAAAGTGGAGAGAGTGAGATTTATTAAAAGAAAGCTCTCAGTGAAAAAAAAAAAAGGGTCTGGCTAACTGGCTCCCACCTCACAGATTGATTATCAGTCCATCACACACAAGAGCTGAAGAGGCCAGGCTCATCCTCCCTGCACAAGGCTCTATTTCCTTGTGGCTCCACCCTACTCTCCCAGCAAGCATGTGGGCCCCTCATCCATTTTTCTTCTGTAGAGATGGGGTTTCACCATGTTGGCCAGGCTGGTTTTGAACTCCTGACATCGTGATTTGCTCACCTTGGCCTCCCAAAGTTCTGGGATTACAGGCGTGAGCCACCGCACCGGGCCTCAAAACAATCTTTAACCCTAGGCAAAAATTTACATTTTCATAATATCTGCATTTTACCAATAATCTTTAAGGCTCTTCTTATCTCTCAAAGATTAAAGTTATGTGAACTAAAAGGTACCACAGTTTTTATCTTCCCTTTAAAACATATTTGATCCAAGTGCTTATCTTTCTTTAAGTCAATTAATAAGAGCTCTATTTTAGACATCACACATACAAAACATATATAACTATACAGACAGGCAGAAGAAGATCCAGAAGATCCAAACAAACAAGCAAAAACCAAAAATAAAACTCCTTAAATGATGGGGTTTGGAGAGCTCCCAACTTGGTGACCACATCAAGTTCTTAGGACAGTGGTGTACCAGGAGAGGGCATGGAGGCTTTGCACCTGCTCAACGTATCTCTTCCATTTTGTTATTCCTTAATATAATCCTTTATAATAAACTGGTAATAGTAAGTGAAGCACTTTCCTGAGTTCTAAGAGCTGTTTTTGCAGACTATCAAACCTGAGGAGGGGTTTGCAGTAAAGGGAAGGAAAGTCTTTTCCTCTACCTTCTCAGGTTTTGTGGTTGTGCCTGAGGATTAAACTGAGAAAAGACAGGTTAACAGGAGATAAGCATACACATTTTATTTGATGTTAACATTTTTACATGGCAGGGGAACCTTCATAAGAGAGAAATGAAGACCCAAAGAAGCAGACAGGCCTGAGAGCTTATATACCATGTTAACAAAAGACGATAAATTGTAGAGCTATAACAAGACAAGGCAAAGAGGCTTGGCCTATGCATAGTGAACTGTGGGAAAATGACTAGGAAATATGTGGTGAAAATTAATGGAAGATAAGATTTATTTTAGTATTTGTGCAGATTTATCTCAGTGTCCATGCCTCATTTCTGTTGATGAGAATATTCTCCTCTTCCTGATGCAAATAGATTGCCTTTCTCATGGGAAATGTATGTTCTGTTTTATTATTATTATTATTTTTAAGACAAAATCTTGCTTTTTCACCCAAGCTGGAGCTTAGTGGCATGATCTCAACTCACTGCAACCTCCACCTCTCAGGTTCAAGTGATTCTTGTGCCTCAGCCTCCTGAGTTCTGAGATTACAGGCATGCACCACCACACCTGGCTAATTTTTGTATTTTTAGTAGATATGGGGTTTTCGCCATGTTGGCCAAGCTGGTTTCAAACGGCTGGCCTCAAGTCATCCGCTCGCCTAAGCCTTCCAAAATGCTAGGATTCTAGGTGTACTGAGCCACTGTACCTGGTCTATGTCCTGTTTTAAGGTTGAAAGGTATAGATCAGAGAGCCCTTCCTACATCTGGTGTCTCTCAAGCACTTTCAGGTGAAAATAACCAATATGCCAAAGTGGCCTATTTTGGGTGGCATGTTCTGATTCACTTCATGGGGAGCCCCTGATTTATAAGTGGTTTATTCAGAAATACAGGTGGAAACCTGGGAGTTGTAACTGGCATCTGAAGTTAGGGCAGTCTTGTGGGACTGAATTCTTAACGTGTGGGGTCTGTGCTAATGCCAAATAGTGAATGGCAGAATGGAATTGCATTGTAGTACTCTCAGTTAGTATCCAGAGAATTAGAGAATTGGCTTTGGGTGAAAGGAAAAACAAATTCACATACTGGTGTCAGAAGTGAGTAAAAATAGCTCAGACATATCTGTATATCTATATCTATATAGACATATTGATATATGAGCCTTTTAAGGTATCTGTCCCTGTAATTGGGAGTTGGTGGAAGGCACAGAAAAAGAACATGGACTTCGCATTTCACTAAGCCCAGGTTTGAATCCTGTTTCTCACATTGCCTGGATGTGTGAACTTCAGCAAGTCACTTAACCTTAATGAGTCTCAGTTTCCTCATCTCCATTACTAGCTTCACAGAGTTGTTGTGTTACATGAAATAAGGTGGGCAGGGCAGGGTACATAGCTGGGGTAGCTGATTTAACGGAGTCAGCCCTTAAGACTGAATCTTTAGCATAGAAGGAGAAGAGAAGGATGAAGGTCTGTAGAGCTGGATAGGCCCTTCTACTTCTGGCATCCAGCTTGTGTGGCTAGACCAGCCTATTCAGCTCACTGACTGTCCACTAGACTTTATTCCAAGTCAGACTTAGAGCTACGATGTGTGAGAAAACTGTGTGGTTGTACACTTTCATGGATGAGCACCTTTCCATGCTGACACACTGTGGCATGGGAACTGTTTGTAGAAGTTGTAATTCGCAGGTTTATCAAATCCCTGGTTGCTCACTAGGTCTCCTGTCACACTAATTAGGGTATCTAACTGGTGTTGGTTGCCTTAAATGCATATTTATCCTTGTCCATAAGCATAATTATTCTTGGCTTTTTTTTCCTTCAATGTGTACAGGAAAATAAAAACACATATGAAAATAATGTAGTAAAACAGGACTGTTTAATTCCTAGAAACTTTGCAAGTGAGATTAAAATCAGTGAAGAGTTTGTCCTGTGCTTATGTGCAGGGCTATTCATAGCATAACACTTGCCCCACCTGTTCTCTACTTTCATTCCCAAAGGTACCATCTGACACTTGGGTGTGGGGGCTTTACAAAACTGCCACTGTCACAAGGAGCCCAGCTACATTACAAAATAGAAAACACTCCCCTTTTCCATTATGCCAGCAGTGATGCTGTGTTTTCTGTTCTCCTTCCAGCGGCTTGTTCCTTGAGTTAGGTGTTGCTATATATCTAGGACCCAGTGGTTCACCTCAGAGACATTCTGCCATATGTGTCCTAAAGCAAGAGACAGGCCCAGACCTACCTGACCATCTGTTTGACAACAGTCATTGCTAGAATCGTTAATATGTTAATAATGATGATGTCATGCTTAGCGCAGCAGCACATGATAACTACTGAGCACTTAAATAAAGATAATTATTAGGACTAATTCCAAACCTCTTGGGTAAAAGCCTAGGGGATATTTTTATCATATGATACAATTGCCCATGATTCAATCGATTCGGTCATCTGAACAAAGGAAGCTCAACAATGGAAATCATTTCTAGTAAAAATACTGAGTTAAAATGATCATACTTTTAACAGGATTCATAATTAGATCCAAATCTTCTGAATATATAGAGGAAAAGATGCTTTTCTCTTTAGTATACATATGTTCTTATATGGGCCACAATTAGCACTTTGAATTGCCTAGGCTGATCTCAAACTTCTGGCCTCAAGCAATCCTCCTGCCTCAGCCTCCTGAAGTGCTTGGATTACAGGTGTGAGCCACCATGCCCTGCCTGAATTGTACTTTTTACATTTGGATGAAAGAGGATGGTTATTAAACTCTAAGTCAACAATGCAGATGGGAAAAGACTGACAGGAGTGAACTGTATTAGTGGCAAAAGCTCTTTTTTTCTTTTCTTTTTTTTGAGATGAAGTCTCACTCTGTCACCCAGGCTGGAGTGCACTGGCATGATCTCTGCTCACTGCAACCTCTGCCTCCCAGGTTCAAGCAATTCTCCCTGCCTCAGCCTCCTGAGTAGCTGGGATTACAGGTGCCCACCACCATGTCCAGGTAATTTTTGTAGTTTCAGTAGAGATAAGTTTTCACCATGTTGGCCAGGCTGGTTTCAAACCGCTGACCTCAGGTGATCCACCCGCCTCAGCCTCCCAAAGTGCTGGGATTACAGATGTGAGCCACCACGCCTGGCCACAAAAGCTCTTGAATGGATTGGGTTATTAACCACTTAGCTTCAGTTTCAGGTACATTCTAGAACAGCATTACCCGACAGAACTTTTGGCAATGATGGCAATGTTCTGTATCTTGTCTAATCATGTCTAATACAGTAGCCATTGGCTACCTGTGGCCATTGGGCTTTTCAAATGTGGCTAGTCCTGCTGAATAACTGAATTTAAATTAAGTTTAAATTTAAATAGACACAGGTAACTAGTGTTTTCAAATATTCACTGCAGCTCTAGAAAAACAGAAAGGCCTTAAAAGATTCAGTGGTATATTGTGAATTTTTTTTTTAAGAGATGGGGTCTCGCTATGTTGCCCAGGCTGGAGTGCAGTGGCTATTCACAGGCGTGATCCCACTACTGATCAGCATGGGAGTTCTGACCTGGTCCGTTTCTGATCTGGGCCGGTTCACCCCTCCTTAGGCAACCTGGTAATCCCCTGCTCCCGGAAGGTCACCATATTGATGCTGAACTTAGTGCGGACACCCCATTGGCATAGCGCACTACAGCCCAGAACTCCTGGGCTCAAGCGATCCTCCTACCTCAGCCTCTTGAGTAGCTGGGACTTACAGGTATGCGCCACCGCGCCCGGCTATTTTGAAATACTGGCATAAAATTAAATAGACTAATTCCCCAACCAAATTGAAACATAATTTAATGAAATCTAAATGGAACCAAAGTTTAGTCATACCATGAAAGCCTTTAAGGTCTTTTCCGTTATTCTAGAGCCACAGTGAATATTGGCTTTCCATATTCCTGAGTTCCACATTAATAGATTCAGCCAACAGAAGATTGAAATCATACTAAAAAAAATTAAATCTGTGCTGTACATGTACAGAGTTTTTTCTTGTCATTATTTCCTAAACAATACAGTATAACTAGTTACATGACACTTTGTTGTATTTAGTATTATAAATAATCTAGAGATTATTTGAAGTATATGGGAGGATATGCGTAGGTTGCATGAAAATACTATGCCATTTTCTATCAGGCACTTAAGCATACTCAGATTTTGGTTTCCAAGGGAGATCCTAGAATCAATTTCCCATGGATACTGAGGAACAACTGTGTGTGTGTGTGTGTGTGTGTGTGTGTGTGTAATTTTTAAAAATAAATGTAAAACCTAGATATTTTATAAAACCAATGATGTGAGGCAGAAGTAAAAGCACAAGAAACTGATGAGTCTCTCAGGTTTCATGGATAGTTTTTACATATAGAAGCTTGACAATCTTCCCCACAGGAATGGGACTATATGAATATAATTGAACCTCTTGCAATAGAGAAAGCAGATATATTACTTTTATAGTGTCCCTTCTAAAAAACATTCCTCAGCTGGCCAGTACCACCAATGAGATATGCATTGTGCTAAATGACTGAAGGAATTTATATCCAAACCACTGAAGAAGTGTGTCAACTGCTACATGCACACTAGAGAATTCAGCAGCAGATGACTCTGCACTCGGGCTCTCTTGTCATCATCGCCTTACACCTGCCAGACTGTGGTCCTTGGTGTCCAGGAGACCACACTTTCCCCTAAGCACAGAAACAGATTGAACTGTCTTTTATTTCTGAGTGGAGAGTACAGATGATCCTGATTCTCCAGATCATGGTTACAAAGTGAAATTTAAAGTTAACATAGGCCAGGCACAGTGGCTTACACTTGGAATCCCAGCATGTTGGGAGGCCAAGGCAGGCGGATCACTTGAGGTCAGGAGTTTGAGACCAGCCTGGCCAATACAGTGAAAACTCATCTCTATTAAAAATACAAAAATTAGCCAGGTGTGGTGGCGCGTGCCTGTAATGTCAGCTACTCAGGAGGCTGAGACGGGAGGATCACTTGACCCCGGGAGGTGGAGGCAGTAGTGAGCCGAGATCACACCACTGCACTCCAGCCTGGGCGACAGACAGAGACTCTGTCTCAAAAAATAATAATAAAAAAATAAAATAAAATAAAGCTAACATATAAAGAGGCACGGATGTGTACACTAAAGTTATTTTTTCTCAACTTTTTAAAGACTTCGCACAAAAAAGAGAGAATTCAAGTTTGGTTAGTGAATCTGGACTAAATTAGGTTTAAGAGACAACTTAAGACTGTTACAGGATGATTGTGCAGGTAACTCCAGCATCCTAATAGATAAGCCTTGGTGATCTCGTCCTCTTTTCCAGCATGCCAGCAGTGTTGTGCTCTATATTTCCTGCTCTCCTCCAAGCTGTGTACTCCCTGGGTTGGTACTGCTATATCACCAGATTCCAGTGGTTTACCTCCTAGACATTCTGTAATTTGTGATCTGAAGCAGGAGATAGGCTCAAACCTGTCTGATTGATGAGTCATAAGTGCTTCCATTTAATTCCAGCAATATACAAAGGCATTATTGACATCACATTTAGTACCATTATTTGTGAAATGCCTACTTTTACAAGTGATTGTGATAGTTGGGGTCTTAAAGTTTCTTAACTTGCAAATAGAAAAACTGATTCTGCCTATCTTAATGTCAAGGGGAATTTGTTGGAAGACTTTGGAGTCTCTTAGGGAATCAAAAGGGAAACAAAAGAGGCAAACAGTGGGAGAACAAAAACCCAGGGGCCTGTTCCAGAGCCTGAGCAGCCGGGCCAGAACCTCCAGCTAGAGTCCAGCTAGCTTCAAAGACTTCTAGCCCTGTATCTCAAGAACAAATGTCATAAATCCAGGGCAAGACATTGATTGGCCCAGACTGGGTCAGCAGTCCACCTCTAGACCCATCAACTATGGCTAGGGCAGGAGCGGATCTAGGTTTTACAGGGACTGAAACTTACACAATTTGGAAAGCCCTCTTTGAAATAGTTAAGATGTCTGTTTTACATTGTACATATACTGTTGGGAAAAGCAGCAAAGGAGAAAGGACTTACAGAGTGCCTACATAAAATGGTTATGAGTAACACATAAACAAGGAACAACAAACTGCAGAAGGCCGCAGGAGGCCTCTGAGGAGGGAGGCCTCTTCATGCCTCATGTTCCAGTGCAGGGTGACCTGGGCTCTGTTACCATAAACATCGTGCTCGAGGATGTAAAACCCCTTCGTAGCACTATGACGTAGCCAGATTTGTAGGCTCCTTGTAAGGTCTGTGTTCTACCAGCTGTACATAGATAATAAGCTAAAAATAACCACATGTTCTTGTTTTGTGAAACTCCCAAACCACCACTGTTATCGATCCTTAGGTTGACACACCAGTTCTGGCTCACTGATTCATTTCTGGCTCACTAATTCACTCCACTATCACTCCACCCCTACCCTGTAGATCAAAGTGATTGTCATCAATAAATAGTGTGGATGATCAGAGCTCGGGGCCTTCACTGCCTCCTCTAAAGTAATGAAGCGATGGCCCCCTGGTCCCACTTTCTCTCTCAATCTGTCTTTTCACCCCCAAACATAGGGTACTGAACATGGGGTGATATAGGGTGGTTCCCTACAAAATACAACGCCCGCAGCACTCCAAAAAATCAGGACAGAAGAAATCACAAATACAAAGTACCTACAACCACTGACAAGAGAGGAAGTGAGATAGAAGTATAATTGAAGTAGGAAGAAGAGCTTGTGGTCTTAAATGGTTGTGGCTGAAAAGGTGGATTATTCTCTTTGCAATTCTCATAAAAATATTTGGCCATGTGAACACATTTTTAGGGTCTCTCCTAAGACTTTGAAAGGAACTTATTCAATGAGGGCCACTGAAACTTTTTTTTTTTTTTTTTTTTTTTTTGAGACAGAGTCTCCCTCTTTTGCCCAGGCTGAAGTTCAGCGGCTCAGTCTTGGGTCACTGCAACCTCCGCCTCCTGAGTTCAAACGATTCTCCTGCCTCAGCCTCCTGAGAAGCTCCAACTACAGGCCTGAGCTACCATGCCCAGCTATTTTTGTGTTTTTAGTAGAGACAGGGTTGCACCATGTTGGCCAGGCTGGTCTCGAACTCCTGACCTCAAGTGAAAAAAGGGAGAGCGTGGAAAGACAGAATAACAGTGGATCATTTTCTTATACTGCACCTGCTGCTATAACAAAATGCCTTAGACTAGGTAGTTTATAAACAACACAAATTTGTTTCTCACAGTTCTGGAGGCTGGAAGTCCAAGATCCACTCACCAGCAGATTCAGTGTCTGGTGAGGGTTGCTCTCTACTTCAGAAATGGCAACTTCTTGCAGCATCCTCACATGGCAGAAGGAAAAAATGCTATGTCCTCACATGGTGGGAGGACCAGAAGGACTAGGGCACTCCCTCCAACCTTTTATAAGGATACTAATCCCATTTATGAGGGCAGAGCCCTAGTGACTTAGTCACTCCCCAAAAGGCCCTACTTTTTAAATTTTATTTTCATTCTTTATTTTTGAGACAGGGTCTTGCTCTGTTACCCAAACTAGGGTGCAGTGGTATGATCATAGCTCACTGCAGCCTCAACCACCTAGGTTCAAGCAATCCTCCATCCTTAGCCACCTCAAGTAGCTGGGACTACAGGTGTACACCACCACATTCAGCTAATATTTCTTTTTTTTTTTTTGAGACGGAGTTTCGCTCTTGTTACCCAGGCTGGAGTGCAATGGCGTGATCTCGGCTCACCGCAACCTCCGCCTCCTGGGTTCAAGCAATTCTCCTGCCTCAGCCTCCCAAGTAGCTGGGACTACAGGCACGTGCCACCACGCCCAGCTAATTTTTGTATTTTTAGTAGAGACGGGGTTTCACCATGTTGCCCAGGATGGTCTCGATCTCTTGACCTCGTGATCCACCTGCCTCAGCCTCCCAAAGTGCTGGGATTACAGGCTTGAGCCACTGCGCCCGGCCTTCAACTAATATTTCTATTTTTTGTAGAGATGACATCTTACTATGTTGCCCAGGCTGGTCTTGAACTCGTGAGCTCAAGTGATCCTCCCACCTCAGCCTAAAATGTTGGGATTACAGGTGTGAGCCACTGTGCTTGGCCGAGGACATGTTCATGTCAAAGCCAAAGTTCTTTTTGCTCCATCATGCTACCCAGCTTACAATTTTGGACTTACAATTTTTGTGAGGATTTATGAACAATCAGTACATGTGACTAGATCTTCTTTTTAATCTCAATCAAATTATTTAATTAATGACCAAATAACTATTTTTTTTTAAGTCAAGGAAGAAAAGAATGGCCCTGCCTTTTGGAGAAGCAAAGAGCCCAGAAGTCTGAATGAATCTCCTCTCAGGTTAGATTGTTGTTTGGAATATGTGTTTAACTTGCTAACCAAAACATTTTTATATTACAACTTGTTTTGCTTAATGTTTTTTTTCTTACTAATGGCTTTGGATTAAGTACTATTAATCTCATATGTGCCATAATGAAGAAGGTATTTTTGAGAGAACTTTTTCTCAATTCAAATCAGTTAAATAATATTTCTAATTTTCTATATATTACTGAATATATAGATGTCACAATATAGATAAATCACTAAAATTAAATTCAAAAACATCTGTTGACCTCTGGTTCTGTGTAGGGCACTATGATGGATACAAAGATGAGTAAGTCATAGATCTTGTCCTTGAGAAGCTGATTCTAACCAAAATATACAGCATTTGCACAGAAAAAGGAAATATACAGTCCACATGCTCAGTGTCCTGAATGCCTGAGCAATTTGCAAAGAAACTTACAGAGGAGACAGATTATATTCAGTTGTGGGGAGAAGTCAAGATGCCCGGTGACAGCTGGTAAAGGAATAGGGCGCATGGAGATGGGGACACTGCCGTTGGAAGAATAGTGGAAGAGGAGATCCAGGCAGGAAAGAAATGGAGCATGTGTTAGCCCCGCGTGATTGAAAATAGGCCTGAAGGAGGTTCCATCGTGTAATGGTTAGCACTCTGGACTCTGAAAATAGGCCTGAAAGTGAAATTGAGCCCATCCTTTGGAGGGTCTTAAAAGTCCATATGAAGACTTTACATTTCATCTCACAGGATATGAGAAAACTATTGAAAGTTTTGACCAAGAAAATGATATAAAAGCATTACTACAGAAAAGTAATCCAGCAGTTGTGCTTAAAATGGATTGAAGTGGGGAAAGACCAGAGACTGGTAGAAAGTCATTAGAATGTCAACTGGGCTAGAGGTAGCAAGAATAAAGAAAAAGGGACAGGTGGAAGAGACACTTTATACGCAGAATCCACAATACTAACATTTGATTGAAATAGGAGAGATGGAAAGAGAAACTACTGTGGTTTCCAGCTGGGGTGATGAATACCGATGCCCTTCAAAGAAATAAGGAAGGGATCACACCCACGTACTGGTTTAAATAGGTTAAGCTTGAGGTCCTAGTGGGCCTCATCTGGTGGAAAAGTTCATCTGGCAGTTGAATTTCAGTGTGGAAGGTGGGAAAGAAGCCTGGGTAAATTTAAAAAGAATGAAGAGGAGTTTCTTTTTTTTTTTGAGACTGAGTCTCGCTCTGTGACCCAGGCTGGAGTACAGTGGTGTGATCTCTGCTCACTGCAACCTCTGCCTCCCAGGTTCAAGTGATTTTCCTGCTTCAGCCTCCCAAGTAGCTGAGATTACAGGCGCCCACCACCACACCTAATTTTTCGTATTTTTTTTTTCAGTTTTCATTTTTTCCAAAAATTACACCAACGTAAAGCAAAGCTTTAGTTGATGCGAGTGTGTTGTTTAGGCGTTGGCAGTACTGCCCTCACTATGCGCTCATTGGACAGTAGCGCAACCCCAAGAAAAGGATGGTTAATTATTTGTATTTTTAATAAAGACAGGGTTTTGCCATGTTGGCTAGGCTGGTCTTGAACTCGTGACCTCAAGTGAGTTGCCCACCTCAGCTTCCCAAAGTGTTGGGATTATAGGTGTGAGCCACTTCGCCTGGACAAAAAAAAAGGAGTTTCTTTTCTTTCTTTCTTTTTTTTTTTTAAAGACGGGGTTTCACCATGTTGGTCAGGCTGGTCTTGAACTCCCGACCTCAGGTGATCCGCCCGCCTTGGCCTCCAAAGTGCTTGGATTACAGGTGTGAGCCACCACACCCAGCCAAAGGAGTTTCTTAAGTTGCATAAGTTAAAGTGTGATACTGTTACACACTTTCTCTATTTAGATATTAGAAGGAAGAGGGGAATATAGGATTCTAGGAGCTGCCAGTCAAGGGATATAGAGGCATAGGAAAAATTAATATGAATTGGATCCTTGAAAGACAGTTCACAGCAAGGGGAAATATTCAGATTAGAAAAGCATTGTAAATGCTGTTGAGAAAAAAATGAAATCCTAACTGGGGATAT
>PVKV010011214.1:26162-61848 GCA_004027835.1 Alouatta palliata
TTTTTTTTTTTTTTTTTTTTGAGATGAAGTTTTGCTCTTGTTACCCAGGTAGGAGTGCAATGGCGTGATCTTGGTTCACTGCAACCTCCGCCTCCTGAGTTCAAGCAATTCTCCTGCCTCAGCCTCCCGAGTAGCTGGGACTACAGGCGTGTGCCACCATGCCTAGCTAATTTTTGTATTTTTAGTAGAGACGAGGTTTCACCATGTTGACCAGGATGGTCTTGATCTCTTGACCTTCGTGATCCACCCACCTCGGCCTCCCAAAGTGCTGGGATTATAGGTGTGAGCCACTGTGCCTGGCCTGCTTTGTAGAATTTTAACCTTATGAACAATTATTCCAGATAAGAAAATTGTTGGACAGTAATTAATTTTCTTAAAGGTTCTTAAATTCAAGATTAAGGAGTTAGCTATAGTGTTCCTGTGTTCCTGTCAGAGTTCTCAAGGCTTTGAAGGTTCTGATCATATTTGAATCTAAACATCAAAAAAAACCTTACTAGGCTGGGCACGGAGGCTCACACTTGTAATTCCAGCGCTTTAGAATGCCGAGGCAGGTGGATCACGAGGTCAGGAATTCAAGACCAGCCTGGCCAAGATGGCTAAACCCCGTCTCTACTTAAAATACAAAAATTAGCCAGGCACGGTGGTGGGTGCCTGTAATCTGAGCTACCTGGGAGGCTGAGGCAGAGAATTGCTTGAACCCAGGAGGCATAGGTTGCAGGGAGTCAAGATGGCGCCACTGCACTCCAGCCTGGGCAACAGAGTGAGACTCTGTCTCAAAAAAAAAAAAAAAAAAAAACTTACTAAAGCATTGCAAACCATTGCTTACAATGCACACTGAGACCCCTTTTTAATGCTAGCATTGGAGAAGGGACCAACAGCAAGCTGAATTCCTTTCACCATATTTCTCAAGGGGTGCAACTGGCATTTTGTGTGGTACCATTTGTGCTTGTGCAGAATGGTGCCACATATTGTGAAACTTCAGCTAACCTGGCTTTTGACCACTAAGTGCCAGTAATACTCCCCATTTACTGTGGCAACTAAAAAACACCAGCACACATTTTCTTTTTTAAAAATTTTATCATGTTAAGCTCTGAGATACATGGGCAGGATGTGCAGATTTGCTGCATAGGTAAACATATGCCATGGTCACCATGCATTTTCATGGAACTACCCTGGCTACTTCCGGCTCTCAACACACTTGTCAAATGGTCAAGATTTGTTTCCATTTCTCCCATTCTGTGCTCTTTCTCCCTTCTCTGTGCTGTCTTCTCTCTAGCCTTCCCTAGTATCTTAGTCTGTTTTCTGTTGCATATAACAGAATACCTGAAACTGGCTAATTTATAAGGAAAAGAATGTATTTCTTACAGTTATGAAAGTTGAGAAGGCCAAGGTGAAGGAGTTGTATCTGCTGAGAGCCTTCTTGCTGGTGGGGACACTCAGCAGAGTTCCTAGGCTTTGCAGGACATCGCATGACAAGAGGACTGAGCATGCAAGCTCGAGTCTGCCTTCCTCTTCTTAAAAAGCCAGTTCCATTCCCACGATAACACATTAACACATTAACCTGCTTATCCATGAATTGATTAACCTATTTATGAGTGCAGAGCCCTCACAACACAATCACCTCTCAAAGGCCCCACCTCTCAATAGCACCTTACTGGGGATTAAATTTCAATGTAAATTTTGGAGGGGACAAATATTCAAACCATACCACCTAGCAAGCATCCTTGCTCTCCCTGTAAATTTTATGTTTGGGTTTTTACTGATACCACATTGTGATAATTTCTTTTTCTTTGTTTCTTTTTTTTTTTTTTTTTTTTGAGAAGGAGTCTAGCTCTGTCGCTCAGGCTGGAGTGCAGTGGCACAATCTTGGCTTACTGCAACCTCCGCCTCTCAGGTTCAAGCGATTCTCCTGCCGTAGACTTCTGAGTAGCTGGGATTATAGGCCCCTGCCACCACACATGGCTAATTTTTTTTTTTTTTCTATTTTTAGTACAGATGGGGTTTCATCATGTTTGTCAGGCTGGTCTCAAACTCCTGGTCTTACAATCCGTCCACCTCGGCCTTTCAAAGTGCTGGGATTACAGGCATGAGCCACCGCCCTGGGCACACTGTGATAATTTAATGGTTACTCCTTTGGTGGGATTTCCATTTTAGCAGGCATGAAAGCCTGCAGCTCCAGGAAAGAAGCTCTATTTGTAGAATTTTGTTGTAACAGCTTTATTGAGGTATGACTGACACACAGTAAACTGTACATATATGTTTTATCATACATATCTCCCCATGAAACCACTATCACAATCAGTATGTGTCACTCCCTCTTCTCTACACTGTGCCCTGGAGACTTTTTTCTAGGTGGGAAACTGGAGCAATCATTAGGTTTCACCTTGATTATTTCCCACCTATCAGAGCTCATTGCCTTTCATTGCCTGCTGTCTAGTGTCTTGAAATCTATTTTTGCACATATTTTGTCCAATTTTTGGTTGTTTCAGGTGGGAGGGTATATATGATCCCTATTACTCCATCTTGGCTGGAGGCAAAAAAAAAGCTAGTAGAATTTTAGGTTTATGCCCGTATCTATAGAAGAGGATTTGGAGTGGTGCTAGATCCTTCCTGGAGTCAGTGATGTTTCTGGAATTCCTATAAAAGAGATTTTTGGGGCAGCAACAGGGGAGATTAGGGAATTCATTTACCTAGACTGTATGTTTATGTGGACTAGATTGAAACTCTTTTCCTTAGCAGGCACAGATACATTGTTTTTATGTGGCATACATATTTATTTGTGGTGGCTCACTCAGGGGAAGACTACTGGAGATCCTAGAAAGTTGGGACGCTGATGCCCCCCTTCTTTTGGCTTCTGCCTTTGGGAGCCTACTGTTTCAGGCCAGCTCATCAATTTCAGTTCCAGACTATATTAACAAAGATATTCCTGAAGTTCAGAAGGACCTGGATTATCAAAGATTCCTGTATGTGTACTATTCTGCCTTTTACAAAAAGAAAAAAAAACCACATACTTTTAGAAAACTTTTTTTTTTTTTTTTGAGATGGAGTTTCGCTCTTGTTACCCAGGCTGGAGTGCAATGGCGCGATCTCGGCTCACAGCAACCTCCGCCTCCTGGGTTCAAACAATTCTCCTGCCTCAGCCTCCTGAGTAGCTGGGACTACAGGCGCGTGCCAACATGCCCAGCTAATTTTTTGTATTTTTAGTAGAGACGGGGTTTAACTGTGTTGACCAGGATGGTCTCAATCTCTTGACTTCGTGATCCGCCCGCCTTGGCCTCTCAAAGTGTTGGGATTACAGGCGTGAGCCACCGCGCCTGGCCTAGAAAACTTTCTTAACAAAGTTAAGTATCCCATACAAGGTTAGTTAGAGAAGTCAATTGAATATGAGATCTCATTTTCCCCCAGCAGTCCTTCGGTGTAAAGTTAAATATACTGTAGGGGCTTGAATTTACTTATTGGAAAGTTAGAATCTGGGACACTCATTGCTGCTGCTTCCTTTTTCCTTTTCTTTTCTTTCTTTCTTTTTTTCTTTTTTCTTTTTTTTTTTTTTTTTTGAGACGGAGTCTTGCTCTGTCGCCAGGCTGGAGTGCAGTGGCGCAATCTCGGCTCACTGCAACCTCCACCTCCTCGTTTCAAGCGATTCTTCCACCTCAGCCTCCCGAGTAGCTGGGACCACAGGCGCGTGCCACCACACCCTGCTAATTTTTTTTGTATTTTTAGTAGAGGCGGGGTTTCACCGTGTTGGCCAGGATGGTCTCGATTTCTTGACCTCGTTATCCACCCGCCTTGGCCTCCCAAAGTGTTGGGATTACAGGCGTGAGCCACTGCGCCCAGCCTTTTTTTTTTTTTTTTGAGACAGGATCTTGCTCTGTTGCTTAGGCTGGAGTACAGTGGCATGATTATGGCTCACTAAAGCTTCGACCTCCCAGGTAGCTGGAATTACAGGCGTGCACCACTATGCCTAGCTCCACTACTGCTGCTTAATGTGGTGTTACTGCTTTGAGGTTAGTCTACACTCCTAACACATGCTGACTGGGTGATGTAAGGAGTTAGCCTAGATCTTCTGGGGTGTGGAAATAAAGCTGACCTGGAATAATGACAAAAATCCATGTTTATTTCAATCCTGGCTGTGTATCTGTGTATCAGAATTTCTCAAGGGCTCATGGAGATTACAGACTCCTAGGCTCTACTCCAGGCTGCTGAATCCTCAGCTTTAGGGACAGGGTTCAGTCATCTGTTTTTGGTAGCTCCCTAGATGATTCTGTTAGCTAGCTATCCAGGTTTGGGAATTGCTGGCCTAAATAATCTACAATGACATCAATCTTCCCCTGGATTATTGGAAATCCTCAGTTCATAATATGTCTCTAATTCACTCATCAGCTTCTATCTCCCCTGCCAAAACCTATCATCTCTCATCACTTCTGCAACACCTCTAACTATGCTCTCCACATCCATTCTCAGTACCTCTCTACCTCTGCCTGAATCCATTATCCACCTTAAAGCCAAAATGGTCTTTTCCAAATGTCCCTTTCTTGCTTAAAACCTTTCAGTGGTATTCCATCGCACAGCAAATACACCTTTTACCACGTCTAGACGTCCCTGCAAGACCTGGCCATTGCTTGCCACTCCAGCTTCATCTCTTACCACTTCTGTTACTCATCACAATAGCTAGAGCACTGAAAACTCTTTCCAGCTCAGACCTTTGAACTTCTTTCCCCTCTTAACATTGCTTTTCACATAGCTCACTCTTTCTTATCCTTCAGGTCTTAGCTTAAATGTCCCCATTCCAGAGAGGTCTTGCTTGATCACCTAGTTTGAAGTATGCCACCTGTCAACAAACACACACAGGTTTCCTTTTTTCTTTCTTTTTTTTTTTTTTTACACAAAGGTTTTCTTTATCAAACTGCTCTGTTGATTTCATTGCACTTTCATAAGTTGTAAGTCTTGGCTATTGTGAACAGTGCCGCAATAAACATACGTGTGCATAGATTGGATAAAGAAAATGTGGCACACATACACCATGGAATACTATGCAGACATAAAAAAAGGATTAGTTCATGTCCTTTGCAGGGACATGGATGAAGCTGGAAATCATTATTCTCAACAAACTGACACAAGAACAGAAAACCAAACACTGCATGTTCTCACCTATAAGTGGGTGCTGAACAATGAGAACACATGGACACAAGGAGGGGAACATTACACACCGGGGCCTGTCAGGGGGTGGAGGGCTAGTGGGGGGATAGCAGGGGATGGGGGCATTGGGGAGGGATAGCATTAGGAGAAATACCTAATGTAGATGACCGGGTGATGGATGCAGCAAACCACCCTGGTAGGTGTATATCTATGTAACAAACCTGCACATTCTGCACAAGCACCCCAGAACTTAAAGTATAATTAATAAATTTAAAAAAATAAGTTATAACTACATGTTCATTGCTTATTGTCTGTCTTCCCACCAGAATGCAAGCTCCACGAGAGCTGGAACCTAGATATTCTTGTGCACTGGTATATTCCTAGTGTTGACCCAGTGCTTGGTACATATTAGGTGCTTAATATTTGTTGAACAGCTGGGCGCGGTGGCTTACGCCTGTAATCCCAGCACTTTGGGAGGCTGAGGCGGGCAGATCACCTGAGGTCAGGAGTTTGAGACCAGTCTGACCAATATGGTGAAACCCTGTCTTTAATAAAAATAAATAAATCAATAAAAAAATAAAAAAATATTTGTTGAATGAATAATCATATTCTTTACAGTCTAGCCTGGCTTACATAATATTGGCTTGTGGGAGTGCGATTTGCTCTAAATCCATGTAATAATAAACCATGTTTGGATAGAGTTGATGTATTTCCATTATTGCCCCGAAAAATGTGACTTATGAGCTTCCGGGAGGAGGGCTCTGCCCTATAGCAGGGCACTGAGTGAAATTCTTAACATGGTCTTTGTACTTGGAAGGATTGAGGGAGGGGCAGTTCTAGGAATAGACATTCACATCCTCCCAGACTCAAGTCTTCATTTCAGCATGTAATTCTCCACATTTCCAGGACACTTTTAAGTTCCGTTGTTTTCCTCCAATTCAGAAAAATAAAACAGGTTTTTAATTAATGTTTGCAGCTGGGTGTGATGGCTTACACCTGTAATACCAGTACTTTGGGAGGCCAAGGTGGGTAGATTGTTTGAGCCCAGGAGTTCAAGACCAGCCTGGGCAACATGGTGAAACCCCAACTCTTAAAAAAAAAAAAAAGAAAAAAAAAAGAAAAAGAAAAAATTAGCTGGGCTGGTGGCATGTGCCTCTAGTCCCAGCTACTCATACCACTGCACTCCAGCCTGGGTGACAGAGTAAGACCCTGTCTTTGCAAAAAAAAAATTAATGGGGTTTGCAGTAGTTGTTTTAGGTTACTGTGGAGGTTAGAACTCTGTTAAAAGTGACAGAAATGCATTTTAGATTTCAAAAGGGAATTTATTGTAATTACTGGGTTAACTCATGAAATTCCGTATTCATTCAACAGATATATATATATATATAGAAATGGAAATAAATAAAGATATAGATATAGGCATAGATCTATCAGTGTAATCTGGCATATTTGAATTCCTGGGCTCTATGTTTGATCCTAGATGTATTAATACAATGGTAAGCAAACTCAGTAAAGTTTAGAAGTGGAATCCTGGGAACGTAGGAATGCTAAGAATGGAATTTAGACACAGCTGGAACTGGGGGTTTGAGTGCCCCAGGACTTGGTCTCTGTCTGTCAATTGTGTGTCAATTGCATCTTCTCTCCCTGAATACCACATCCTCCATGGGGCAGCAAATGAGTCACTGACTCTCATAAATTCACATTTTACAGCTTTCACCACCAGACAAAGGCTAACTCACACACTTTCTTATAACAAATTTTTAAATCCTGAAGAAAGTCTCTGATTGCCCAGCTTGAATAAATGACACACTGCTGAAAAATATTCACCATAGCCGACAGATCGGAGTCTTTAAAAACATGGCAGTTTCTGTGTGCTCTGTGTGTAGAGGGAAGGAATAGTTCCCAAACAAAGAGGGTGCAGAAGGAGCTGGGTCTACTGTCCCATAGTTTTCTAGCACTGTAATCTTTGTAATTAAACCTTTGAGTCACATGTTTAAACAAAAGGCAGTCTGGGACAGGAAACACTAATTAGAGGACTAAAGGACGTTATCATGTACAAAGATTTGAAACACCTCCTAGGTGCCATGTTTTAGGCCTAATGATGAGAAGCTGCAGGTCACAAGAAGGATGTTGTTACCTTGGGATATGAGATTTACATAAGTAGGATCACTTTTCAGGGTAATAGCAAACGACAGGCCTTTAAATACCTGAGGGATGAAAAATAATCTACCAGTGATTTCTGATAATGAGATTCAGTATTTAGGTTTCTCTCTCTGTAGTGTAGCTCTTTATTAGGGGGTAGTTCTTTGTTTTCATAGGGATTTTACAGGAGAAAACCTAGTAGGCATTTCACCAAAATGATCTCTTAGGAAAGGAGTGTTTTGCGATCTACTTAAAAAAAAAAAAGACTGCTATTGCTTGAGAGTGTGAAAAACACAGAGGAACACTGAGGCCAATAGGGCTGACCCAGAGTAATGTATATATAAATTTAACTGAGTTCACCTTGAATAATGCAAAAGGAAAAGGACTAACGACAATGCTTAGCTTTCAGTCTAGGTCTGCTAAGCCCAAACCCACCAGGGTAGATTTTGATCTGAGTTTACATCTATTTGTATCCTCTACTAATATCTACCTAATGAAAGTTTGAGGAGTAGGGCACAGTGACTTATGCCTGTAATTTCAGCACTTTGGGAGGTAAGAGGATTGCTTGAGCCCAGGAGATCGACACCAGCGTGGGCAACATGGTGAAACCCTGTCTCTACAAAAAAAATACAAAAATTTGCCAGGCGTGATGGTGCATGCCTGTGGTCCCAGCTACTTGGGAGACTGAGCTGAGAGAATCACTTGAGCCTGGAAGGTTGAGGCTGCAGTGAGCCAAGATTGCACTACTGAACTCCAGAGCACCCAAAGTGCACAAGATTGCTCTGGGCAATAGAGCAAGATCCTGTCTCAAAAAAAAAAAAAAAGTTTGAAAGCTGATTTTTAAATTACAATACATGGCAAGAAGAGGATGAGCTCCTCTGGAAAATTGATCTTAATGAACAGAATTAAAGCTGACCAACTTGGCATTTTTATGAAATTAAAATGTGCTGCACTAAATTGTACATCATTAGCAAAATGGAAGGGAAAAAAAAAAAAAACTCCAAGAAGGTGAAGCTTATGTTTTTCTCTAACAAGAAGCAGTTCTCAGCAGAAAGCAGAAAAAGGGGGTGGGGTTATTCCTCTCTCCTAGTAGATAATCATGCAGGCTCTGGAGCTATACTGGCTGACTTCAAATCCTGACTCTAGCTTAAGCTAGCTATTTAATCTTTCCAGGCTTGACTCTTCTCATAGGTGGAAGGGCTCATAATAGTACCTATTCCATAGGCATGATATGTAATGGCTAAATCATGTACATGTAAGGTGTTTAAACTCTGTGTGGCACATAGTGAGTCTGTATTATTATAAAACGTAGCTCTTTTGTTATTGCTGATGATCAGGAAGTCAATCACAGTATAATCATTATTCAGCATCCTCAGAATCTTTGGCCAAGTCCCTGGGGGGCTTTCCTCGTTTTCTATTCTCACTAGTAATACTGTATTATTTTAACAATAAAAATGCTGTTGTGTAATAATATGGCTTGAGGTACTAGTCTTAATTTTCTAAGAATTTTGTTATACAATAGGTTGCTCTAGTTCTATTATAGGACCAAGTCCTGTGTTTATGTAAATATACTATGCGTGTAAATGCATGAATCCAGAATGTTTAAAAACTCAAGAGAAAAGATTCAAAGCCTCCAATATTTGTTTTAAGTTTTTTTTTTTTTTTTTCTTTTTTGAGACGGAGTTTTTCTCTCATTGCCCAGGCTGTAGTGCAATAGCACAACCTTGGCTCACCACAACCTCCACCTCCTGGGTTCAAGTGATTCTCCTGCCTCAGCCTCCCAGGTAGCTGGGATTACAGGTGCACGCCACTGTGCCCTGATAATTTTGCATTTTCAGTAGAGATGAGGTTTCCCCATGTTGATCAGGGTGGTCTCGAACTCCTGACCTCAGGTGATCCACCCGCCTTGGCCTCCAAAAGTGCTGGGATTACCGTGCCCAGCCTTGTTCTAAGTTATTTCTTGATTTTTTTCAAAATAAACTGAAAATATTAAATAGATATATTCTCTCTCTCTCTCTTTTTCCAGATAGGGTCTCCTTTTGTCACCCAAGCCGGAATGCAGTGGCACAATTTCTGCTCACTGCAGCCTCAACCTTCTGGGCTCAAGCAATCCTCCCACTACAGTCCCCCAGGTAGCTGGGACTCCTGGTCTCAAGCCATCTACCCACCTCAGCCTCCCAAAGTGCTGGGATTACAGGCATGGGGCACAGCTCCCAGCCAAGAGACAGGGTTTTGCCACGTTGCCCAGGCTGGTCTTTGATCCCTGAGCTCAAGCAATCTGCCCTCTTCAGCCACCCAAAGTGCTAGGATTACAGGTGTAAGCCACCACGCCCAGTGATATATTCTCTTTTTTTTTTAAAGACGGGGTTTCACCGTGTTGGTCAGGCCGGTCTTGAACTCCCAACCTCAGGTGATCCGCCCGCCTTCACCTCCAAAGTGCTTGGATTACAGGCATGAGCCACCACACCCGGCCGATATATTCTCTTATATGTTAATATAATTTTCTCAGTTTATTACTATTAACAAATATTTATAAAAATACAAAAAAAATTATTGAGCATTGAGGTAGAATCAATATACTTTCTTCTTCTCTTCAGTCTCCTCCATCCTTTTATTCCTATCTTTCTCTTCCTTTTTGCCCCTCCCTGCCTCCCTTTATGTACCTGTTTGAAAATTTTAATTGGCTATATAGTCAGGAGCAGAATTGTTCTGTACATTCTATATATTAATCTTCTTGTTGGTTTTAGACATTATGAATATCACCTCCCATTTTGTTATCTACCTGTTAGCTTTGTCTATGTGGTGTCTTTACTGAATATAATTTTAATTTTGCTAATAAAATTAATCAAGAAGGTTTTGATTCAGATCAAGCTGGAGTAAGCACACTTTCCTCCACCTTTCCTACTGAATGCAAGTAAAAATCCTGAATGGAATACATACAACAATCGATTGTCTGATTTTTAAAAATATTAATCTTCTCCATAGAATTTAAGTAAGATCCAGAATCACATAACATAATATTCAAAATGTCCCAGCTGGGTCCAGTGGCTCATGCCTGTAATCTCAGCACTTTGGGAGGCTGAGGCGGGCAGATCACCTGAGGTCAGGAGTTCGAGACCAGCCTGACCAACATGCAGAAACCCCCATCTCTACTAAAAATACAAAATTAGCTGGGCGTGGTGGGGCATGCCTGTAATTACAGCTACTTGGGAGGCTGAGGCAGAACAGCTTGAACCTGGGAGGCAGAGGTTATGGTGAGCCGAGATCACGCCATTGCACTCCAGTCTGGGAAACAAGAGCAAAACTCCATCTCAAAAAAAAAAAAAAGTCCCAGATGCAACAAAAATTGCTTGACATTTGAAGAGCCAGGAAGGTTTCAACATTTTATGAAGGACAAAACAACAGATAACAATCCCAAGATGTTATCTGTTCGATACAAATGTTCGAAACAGATGTTCGAATTCAAACAGATGTTCGAATTACAAAAGACTTTTTTTTTTTTAATAGAAATGGGGCCTCACTATGTTGAACAGGTTGGTCTTGAACTCCTGACCTCAAGTGATCCTCCTACCTTGGTCTCCCAAAGTGTTGGGATTACAGGCATGAGCCACAATGCCTGACCCACCCAAAGACTTTAAGGTAACTATTATAACTAGGCTCCAAGAAATAAGTATGAACCCCTTTGAAGCAAATGGAAAGACAGAAAGTCTCAGCAGAGAAATAGAAGACATAGAAAAGGGATCCAATGGAAAGTTTAGAATGAAGAAATACTACAATAAGTGAAATTTTAGAAATTCACTGAATGGCTTAATAACTGGAATGGAGATGACAGAGGAAAGTCATTGAATTTGAAGATAGATGAATAGAAATTGTCTAGTCTGAACAAAAGAGAATAAAGATCGAAGAAAAAGACAAGCAGAATCTCAGAGTACTGGGTGACAGTATAAAAAGATCTAGTATTCACATTTTCAGAGTCTCAGAAGGAGAGGAGAAAAAGTGTAGTACAGACAAATAGCCAGGCACAGTGGCTCATGCCTGTAATCCTAGCACTTTGGGAGGCCTAAGCAGGAGGATTGCTTGAGCCCAGGAGTGCAAAGCCAGCATAGGCAACATAGTGAGACTCTGTCTCTTAAAAAAAAAAAATTAATTAAGTATAAAAAAAAATTAATGAAAAGAAAAAGTATTTGGAGGAATAATGACAGAAAATTCTCCAAATCTGGCAAAAGACATAAACTTACAGGTTCAAGAAACTCCGTGAACCCCAAAAAAGATAAACTCCAAAAATTCCACACCCAACCACATCATGATCAAACTGCTGAAAATAATAAAGGAAATTAAAAGATAATTAGAACTTAATGACAATATATATCAAAGTGCATGCAACTGAGCTAAAGTAGACTTTAGAGGTCTGCTCTAAAGCTATATTTACAGCTTTTACTCTATTCACCAAGAAATAAGAGAGGTTAAAAAATAAATGAGTTAAACATTCCACTTAAGAAATTGTAGGCTGGGAAGGGTACAGTGGCTCACTTGTAATCCCAGCACTTTGGGAGGCTGAGACATGGGGATTGCTTGAACCCAGGAGTTTGAGACCAGCCCTGGCAGCATTGTGAGACCCGATCCTTATAAAAATTTTTTAAGTTTATAAAAATAAAGGAGAGATTTCAAGCTGGGAACAGTGGCTCATGTCTGTAACCCTAGCAGTTTGGGAGACTGAGGCAGAAGAATCACTTGAGGACAGGAGTTTGAGACCAGCCTGGGCAACGTAGTGAGACCCCCGTCTCTACAAAACAAAGTGGTTTTCCACTATTTTGGAGGTTCTAATCTTGTGGGAGAGAGAAGATAATGTAAAAGGATAAACTTCCCCCCAAAAATATTGAAATTAAAGAAAAAGATAAACCATCAACTCAAGGCAATACAGGGTAATAGCAATAGTTTGCACACATTATTTCCAGTTTTGCAAGCTCATTGCATGTATCTTCACAGAAACCTTATGAGATGGGTGCTATTATTGTATGATTTTAAAATTAGGAAATCAAGTCCTAGTTCCACTAAGATGTCAAAAGACAAAATGGGCACAGATTTAGTTTTATTTGTGATTTTAGAATTGGGAAAAGTGGTCTGAAAAGCTGAGAAGAGGAGGTTGAGTTCATAGGCAGAGAAAGGCTGAAGAAAGCTGAAACAAGACACAAATTGGATTGCTTGTTTCAAAGTTACTGTTCTTATAGTGTTAAAACAGAGGACACTATTTTATTATTGACTTAGGTTGAGTGGAATCTGTTTTTCTGGAAAACTGGTCAGTTTCCAAGTTCAATTTGATTACTGGTACTAAGCACAAGGGACTCCCTTCTATTTTGGTCTGTTCTGCTGGGGCCTCATGCAGGAGGCTAGTTGAAAACAATGGCCTCTCATAAACTTTGTTTAACAAAGGTCAAATAACTATTAAGTGGCAGAGACAGGATTGGAATTTAGGTCTCACCATACTCTGCAACTTCTTAGCTTCTCTAACTTTTTCCTTGTGCACGAAAGTAAAGAAAGGTTGTGGTGAGCTGGAGAGAATAGGGAAGGTAAAGGATACAGCACTGATTCTGAAAAAAAAGTGCTGATGCTATTGGGAAAATGTGAAGAGTATTAGCAGTAGGGTAATTAAAGAAAGCACCTTTTAAAAAAAATCTCAGGCCAAGCACAGTGGCTCAGGTCTGTAATCCCAGTACTTTGGGAGGTGGAGCTGGAGGTGGGCAGATCACCTGAACCCAGGAGTTTGAGACCAGCCTGGGCAACATAGTGAGACCCCATCACTACAAAAAGATACAAAAATTAGCTGGGCGTAGTGCCACATGCCTGTAGTCACAGCTACTCAGGAGGCTGAAGTGGGAGGATCACTTGAGCCTGGGAGGTGGAGGTTACAGTGAGCTAATACCACTGTACTACAGCCTGGGTGACAGAGTGAGACCCTGTCTCAAACAAACAAACAAACAAACAAACAAAACCCTCTCTTCATATTCCTATTTGAATAGTTTTTCTTTATAGGATCCATTAGCAATATACAATTAAAGGACAATCAGGTTTCAAAATTAGAATGAAAAAATCCTTTCAGTGGAAATATCAGGGCTCCATGAAGGACAGGCACAATACTTTCAATACAGAAAGTGCTTCATTATATGAAATAAAATGTATTTCAGAAATGTAGTTTATTTCTGAGAACAGAAAAGTATACTAAAAGATTACAGTATCGTATCTCCTCTAGTCAATGGGTTATTACCAGCGAAGTTATATGACTTCCTTGTTTACAAGCATTCCTTTTTGTGGAAAACATTTGCGTTCAGAGTCTTAAACTACTGCAGTTGGGCCAACAGGTTCTCTTTGTTGCTTACTGTGAGATTCTGCAGATCATGTTTAACACTAAATTCTACCTGACAGGGATCACCAGGAGAGCAGTACACCATCTAAGGACTCAACTCTCTATCCTCATTCAGACCTCAAAAAGCTGTCCCTTCATGGCCAAGGTGCCTTTCGACCCCTACTTTCCCCCTCCAGGAGGAGCTCTCAGTCTGCACCAGCTACTGGCAAGGCTGTCAGCGAGCCTTCGTGCACAACAAACACAAAGGAACCCCAGGGACTTCCAGATCACAACGACTCCATAAGTGAAATTCCTTTCAAGTGCAATGGGAACGGAAATGAGTTTTACTTAGGAAATTCCCTCCTAGATTCCCCTTCACAGAGCAACTCAAACCTAGAAAAAAAGGAGTCAGAACTTCATTTGTATGTTATTTCCACAACCTCATCAATATTTCTGCACTTAAAAAGTTCGTGGAACAATTATATTATAGTAAGTGTCCTCCTAAGTTAACCTTGACCTAAATTTTTATTTATTTTTTATTTTTTAGAGCAAAGAAGCCCTCCCTCCTTTACCTCCCATTTTGGAAATTTAGCTTTGGAATTTAATAATATTGTGAAAAACAAAATGTACTGGACAATTAAGGAGATGATTTTATTTAGGCGATGGTAATAGGAAAAAAATTCTCATTAATGAGCAGTTTGTGGCCAGGCATGGTGGCTCATGCCTGTAATCCCAGCACTTTGGGAGGCGGAGGTGGGTGGATCAGTTGAGGTCAGAAGTTCGAGATCAGGCTGGCCAAGATGGTGAAACCTTGTCTCTACTAACAAATACAGAAATTAGCCGAGTGTGGTGGTACACGCCTGTAATCCCAGCTATTTGGGAGGCTGAGGCATGAGAATTGCTTGAACTCTAGAGGCGGAGGTTGCAGTTAGTTGAGATTGTGCCACTGCACTCCAGAGCGACAGAGGGAGACTCTGTCCCCTTCCAAAACAAAACAAAACAAAAACAAACAAAAAAACTCTGGGGTTTTGTAGAGGCAAGTAAGTCATGGAAGTCATGAAGAAGGAGGAAGACAGGTCTTATCTTGGAATACGTGTGAGCAGGTGTTCTTTTGCAGTTGCTGGGGTGACAAAGACCTCAGGTAAGTTTCAGCACTGTCAGTTTGTTTCTGTATTGCTTGGTTGTGCTATTGAAAGTGGGTTGATAGGGGAGACCTTGTTACAGGATCAGATAAATTTATCTAGAGATCACTATTCTAAGTCCTTATTTTATAAATGAGGAAACTTGAAACACAAAATTTTTAAGTGATTTACTCAAGATTATATAACTTTAGGGGCAGAGTCAGAACTCCCAGAGTCATAACTCTAATAAAAAGGGACCTTTTTATTAGACAGTTTTATAAGATGGTTTAAAAAACAAGTAATTATTAAAAGAGTAATACAATCCCTTTATCTTCAGTAATATAATTTTTATTAGTGATCTTTCAACATAATAATAATAATAATTATAAAGGGCTATTTCAGTTAGAAGAAACTAGGAAGCCAGTGTTTTATAAGTGGCTAAAAATTATGAAAGATTACAAGACAACTATTAATTTTTTTTCTCACACCACTGTTTGGAATACTTCAAATATTTAAAATTCCTTTCTAAATTTTTAAACAGCTTTTTTCAAATTAAAAATGTAAACAAATTAAAAATAGAGAAAAACTCTGGTCTATTAAAAAAAAAGATCTCATGCATTCTAATAGAAAAGCCAAAACTTAATTTACTTAAAAAAAATCTATGTAAATACTTCAAAATAACTGTTTATGTATCCCTGAATTGCCCAGCTTCAGGTCTTAGCACTACTTTTTTTTTCTTTTTATTTTATTTATTTATTTTTTTAAAGACGGGGTTTCACCATGTTGGTCAGGCTGATCTTGAACTCCTGACCTCAGGTGATCCGCCCGCCTTGGCCTCCAAAGTGCTTGGATTACAGGCGTGAGCCACCACGCCCGGCCTAGCACTACTTTTTAATTCTGCAGCAGAGGCATGGTTGGAGCAGTCAGACTGGCCAACTCACTACCTGCTAAGCTATAAATAGTCTTTGCAATAAAAAAATGCAATAACAATAACTAATATCTATTGTTATTTTCCTACTAGATAATAACAATAGAACAGAGCCTGATGCTTCATGGATATTAACTTATTTAATTTGTACAACAACCCTATGAGGTAGGACTGTTATTCCCATTTTATAGAGGAAGAAATTGAGGCACTGAGAAATTAAATAATATGTGTAACGTCACGTAGCTAGTGTAGAGCTGAATCCAGGTAGTCTGATTTTTTTTTTTTTTCCTATGGCCATTAAATAAATGTGGGTAGAGGAAGACTATTAGCTGGTAGACACTATCATTCAAAATTAAGTTCTCTTTGCCAGGTATGGTGGCATGCACCTATAGTATTAGTTACTCCAGAGGCTGAGATGGGAGGATCGTTTGAGCCCAGGAACTGGAAACTCTGCTGCACACTACTGCACTCCAGCGTGGGTAATAAGCAAGACCCTACCTCTAAAATAAAAACTAAGGCCAAGTGTGGTGGCTCATGCCTATAATCCCAGCACTTTGGGAGGCTGAAGCGGGTAGATCGCCTGGGCTTAGGAGTTCAAGACCAGCCTGGACAACATGGTGAGATCCCATCTCTACAAAAAATTTAAAAAATTAGCCAGGCAGGTGGTGTGTGTGTGTACTCGGGAGGCTGAGGCAGGAGGATTACTTGAGCCTGAGAGGCGGAGGTTGCAGTGAGCCAAGGTTGTGCCACTTGTACTCCAGCCTGGGTGATAGCGTGAGACTCTGTCTCAAAAAATATATATATAATAAAATTTTTAAGAAGTAAAATAAGAAGTAAAAAAAATTACAATAACGTTCTATCCTTTCTTTGAAAGATGGAAAATGAATAAGCAAATATTTCACATGCAAGTGAGGAATCAGGTTAGAATTCATTCTATTAGCAATAAGCGACTAGTTCAGTATAAACGCTTTTTTCTTTAGATGGAGTTTTGCTTTTGTTGCCCAAGCTGGAGTGCAGTGGCACGATCTTGGCTCTCTGGAACCTCCGCCTCCCAGGTTCAAGTAATTCTCCTGCCTCAGACTCCCGAGAAGCTGGGATTACAGGCACCTGCCACCATGCCTTGCTAATATTTGTATTTTTAGTAGAGATGGGATTTCACCATGTTGGCCAGGCTGGTCTCGAATTCCTGACTTCAAGTGATCTGCCCTCCTCAGCCTCCCAAAATGTTGGGATTACAGGCATAAGCCACCTCGCCCAGCTTATAAATACTTTTAAAATTTGTGGCTTTATTTGGTGAGGCTATTATATTCTTTTTTTTTTTTTTTTAATTTAATTCAACCTTTGCAGAGACATTGTTCAATTTTTCTACCAGGCTGGTCACCTTTGGTTAGTATTGTGATTTTTGACAAATTTTAGGGAGTTGAGAAAAAATTCAGTCCTAAATCAATGAGAATTATTTTGGGTAATTGATCTTTTGTGCCTTGAAATCTTGGAGGTTCTTTCATGCTAAAGTAGAGAAATGTTTCTGAGAAAATGAATTAGACATTTTTTTTTTGAGATGGAGTCTTGCTCTGTAGTCCAGGCTGAAATGCAATGGCATGATCTCGGCTCATTACAACCTCTGCTTCCTGGGTTTAAGTGATTCTCCTGCCTCAGCCTCCTGAGTAGCCAGGATTACAAGCATGCACCACCACTCCTGGCTAATTTTTGGTAGAGACAATGTTTTGCCATGTTAGCCAGGCTGGTCTTAAACTCCTGACCTCAGGCGATCTGCCCACCTCGGCCTCCCAAAGTGCTAGGATTACAGGCATGAGCCACTGCATCCGGCCAAATTAGACATTTTAACTTTCTCTGTACTTTCAGATAGAATCAACCCAAACCATCTAATTAGAAATTATCAGCACTCATCCTGACTTTAAGGGTTTCCAAAGAGTTGAGCCTCCTTCAGTAATCTGTTTTACCTGTAACTTTCACCAAAAATAATTACATATGGGTTGTTTAGCACCTTAAATTCTGTAAAGATGAAATGTGTTAATTCTTTGCCTTGTACATATTGTGAAGATAACTGCTACAAAGCTAAATATGGAATACCCCAAATTAAATTTCTGGATTTAAGGAAAGCATAAATATTTGCAAAGGGAAGAAAGGCTGCCTTTAAAAAAAAAACGTAGAACAATGACAAAAGTAGTTAGAAAAAACGTATCTCCTCTGTCACCATCCATCCACTACACCACTCTGATATTAAGAATAAGACAGGTTGGGTGGCTCGAGGCAGGTGGATCACCTGAGGTCAGGACTTTGAGGCCAGCCTGGCCAACATGGTGAAAACTCATCTCTACTAAAACTACAAAAATTAGCTGGGCATGGTGGTGGGCACCTGTAATCTTAGTTACTCAGGAAGCTGAGGCAGGAGAATTGCTTGAACCTGGGAGGTGGAGGTTGCAGTTAGCCAAGATTGCGCCATTGCACTCCAGCCTGGATGACAAGAGTGAAACTCTGACTCAAAAAAAAAGGAAAAAAAAGAGAATAAGACAGGATTAAGTTTGTCAAATCAGCAACATTTCAGAAATTCCTTCTGACTTGTCTTGTTAAGCCTCAGCATAAATAAAAGATTATTTTGAGAAATTGCTGAACACTATATGACTATTTTGAGGACCCAGAATAAATGAGAAATGGCAACACTAAAGATTTAACAAAAAATAAGTCCATTAATAAGGAAAGAGTTAACAAAAGTGTTGTGTATCTATGCTATGGAATACTAAATAATCATTAAAAGGATTGATATTGGCTGGATGCAGTGGCTCATGCCTGTAATCTTAGCACTTTGGGAGTCTCAAGAAGTGGAATCACTTGAGGCCAGGAGTTCAAGACCAGCTGGCTCAACATAGCAAGATCCCATTTCTACTAAAAAATAAAAAGTAAAAAATTGGCGAGGCACGGTAGAACATGTCTGTAATCCTAGCTATTCAAGAGGCTAAGGCAGGAGGACTGCTTGAGCCCAGGAGTTTGAGGCTGCAGTGAGGTATGATCATGCCACTGTAGTCCAACCTGGGTGACAGGGTGAGACTCTGTCTCTTAAAAAAAAATTGAGGCTGGGTGTGGTGGCTCACGCCTGTAATCCCAGCATTTAGGGAGGCTGAGGTGGGAGGATCACAAGGTCAAGAGATTGAGAACAGCCTGGCCAACATGGTGAAACCCTGTCTCTACTAAAAATACAAAAATAAGCTGAGCGTGGTGGCGGGCACCTGTAATCCCAGCTACTCAGGAGGCTGAGGAAAAAGAATCACTTGAACCCGGGAGGCGGAGGTTGTGGTGAGCCGAGATTGTGCCATTACACTCCAACCTGGGCAACAAGAGTGAAACTCTGTCTCAAAAAAGAAAAAAAAAATGAAATAAATCAGGTAAGTCTGTATACACAGACATGAAAAACCATCTACTCTATATTATTATTATAATTTTTTTCCTTATGTTTTTCCAGGACCATCTACTCTATATTAAGTGAAAACAAATCAAGTTCTAGATTAATATATGTGATATAATTTCTCTAGGATTAAGTATATATTATAAAAATATATAAATACTATAAATGCATGTGTTTATAATTCATGTGTCTTCATATGCCCGGAAGGACCTAAATCAAACTGATAACAGATTTTTTTTTTTTTTTTTTTGAGACGGAGTTTCGCTCTTGTTACCCACGCTGGAGTGCAATGGCGCGATCTCGGCTCACCGCAACCTCCGCCTCCTGGGTTCAAGCAATTCTCCTGTCTCAGCCTCCCAAGTAGCTGGGACTATAGGCACGTGCCACCATGCCCAGCTAATTTTTGTATTTTTAGTAGAGACGGGGTTTCACCATGTTGACCAGGATGGTCTCGATCTCTTGACCTCGTGATCCACCCGCCTCAGCCTCCCAAAGTGCTGGGATTACAGGCGTGAGCCACCGGCCTGATTTTTTTTTTTTTTTGAGATGGAGTCTTGCTCTGTCACCCAGGCTGTAGTGCAGTGGCTCGATCTCGGCTCACTGCAACCTCCGCATCCCAGGCTTGTGCAATTTTTCTGCCTCAGCCTACCCACTAACTGAGATTACAGGTGTCTAATTTATATATTTTCAGTAGAGACCATTTCACTGTGTTGACCAGGCTGGTCTTGAACTCCTGACCTTGTGATCCACCTGCCTTGGCCTCCCAAAGTGCTGGGATCACAGGTGTGAGCCACTGTGCCTGGCCAATAGATACTTTTAAAAATGTTAGACACGAGGTCTTGCTCTGTTGCCCAGGCTGGAGTGTAGTGGCACAACCATAGCTCACTGCAGCCTCCAACCCCTGGACTCATGTGATCCACCTGCCTCAGCCTCTGAAGTAGCTGAGATTACAGGTGCAAGCTAAGGCACCGCTCCATGATCAGGCACTTTGAATAGTGGGATGGAAACGGTAGGGAAAAACAAAGAACTTTTATCTTTTACTTTATGCATTTCTAAACTGTGTGATTTTGATAAATAATTTCATTTAATAATGAGCAAATGTTATATTTAAAACTTTTAAAAAGCTAGATAAGAAAAAAATTTCCTGTGGTATTATTAAGCACTGGAATGAGTTTTATAAACAAATTGTGTACTATAGGGGGGGATTAAAGAATAGATACATAATATTGACTAAAGATAGGGGGAACTGATTATCAGTAAATAAAAATTCTAACAATTTCCACTTTTTCTTCTTTCAGAAAACTACCCTTTTACAAGATCCCCTCTATGTTAGTGAGTTCAGTCCTGCTATTGGAAGTCAAAAGCCATATAGGTAAGAAGTGATGATGTATGATAGAGTTGCATGGGGGATTTTTCTTTCCTCTTTGCCTCTCCTTTTTTTTTTTTTTTTTTTTTTTTTTTTTTTTTTGACTAAGTCTCGCTCCGTCACCCAGGCTAGAGTGCAGTGGCACAGTCTCAGCTCACTGCAACCTCTACCTCCTGGGCTCAAGAGATCCTCCTGCTTCAGCCTCCTGAGTAGCTAGGACTCCAAGCACCCACCACCACACCCGGATAATTTTTGTATTTTTTAGTAGAGACAGGAGTTTTGCCACTTTAGCCAGGTTGGTTAGATTGGTCTGATCTCAGGTGAGCCGCCTTACTCGGCCTCCCCAAATGCTGGGATTACACGTGTTAGCCACCACGTCCGGCCCTCTTTGCCTCTCCTAACTGTTGTAAGTGTGGCTATCACAATTATACCTCTACCTCATCTCCCTGCCCTGACAGTTAAGTCCACAAACACAAGTATCCACTGGACGTCTTTTGTATGTCTCACAGGAAACTTAAAGTCAACATATTCAGAGGAGAACTCAGCATCTTCCCTCTGGAACCTGACTTTCCTTCTGTGTTTCCTAACACAGGGAATGATGTCATTATCCCCATATCACCTAAGCAAGAGTCCTAGATATCACCCTTGCCTCTTCTCTCCCCTTCACCGTTTTCCGCATCCAGTCAGTAACAGCATGCCTTATTTATTGTGCCTTTAGTATCTCTGAATAACATCTACTTCTTTCCATGGCCACTTGCTCAGGCCTGGTTATCTCAGTTCTTGGCTCCTACAGTGTTTTCCTAGCTGATCTCTCTGCCTTCACTCTTGTTCCTCTCCAGCCCCATTCTCCACTACAGCAGAGGAATCTTTCTGAAGCACAAATCTGATCGTGTAAACTCCTCCCAGGAAGCCTTTGAATGGCTTCCCATTCAAAGTCCTTAGGTGAAAGTCTAAACGGTGTACAAAAATGTGTATGACATCTCTTTTATTTTTCTGTCCTCAACTGATGTGTTCATCCTCGATCCTTCCCTAAACTCCTACTCCAAATGAACTTTTCACAATTCTCAGAAAGTTCCCTGTTCTCTTCCCTCTGGGGCCTATCATAATGGCCCCTGTTCTGTAACACTACTCTACTCTTCTTCCTCTTCCTGAATAACTTCTAACTCATCAAGTCTCAGCTTATTTATCATTTTCTCTGAAAATCTTTCTTGATATTTCAGAACTAAGTTAGGAGGGACTCTTCCATAATGTCCTATGCTCACATTTATTTTTATTTTTATTTTTTAGACGGAGTCTTGCTCTGTTGCTCAGGTTGGAGTGCAGTGGAGTGATCTTGGCTCACTGTAACCTCCACCTCCCGGGTTCAAGCAATTCTCCTGCCTCAGCCTCCCAAATAGCTGGGATTACAGGCGCCCGCCACCACGCCCAGCTAATTTTTGTATTTTTAGTAGAGATAGGGTTTCACCATGTTGGCCAGGCTGGTCTCAAACTCCTGACCTCATGATCCTCTAGCCTCAGCCTCCCAAAGTGCTGGGATTGCAGGTGTGAGCCACCGCACCTGGCCTGCTCACACATCCTGTATGTAGCACTTATCAGTCTGTATTATAATTGCTTGTTCATTATTTGATGCCCTATTACACATTATGTTCCATAAAGGCAGGGACCCTAGAATGAATGGATAAATAAGATAGAGACTGAGAACAGATCACAAAAGGACCTATATGCAAGGCTAAGGAATTTGAATTTTATCCAGACTTCAGAGTTCTGCTATGTTCTGATCACAGGTAGGCTGTATATTGTAGTAGTTACTTGTGATGTGAATCTCTCTTTCATTAGATTGTGAGCCCCCGGAAGGCAAGGACTATGTCTTGTTACTCTTGGTCTTTTTCTTACTGAAAATGGTGCTTTGCACGTAGCAAGCGCTCAGTGAATTGACAGTGTTAGCAATTTTGATATTACGTAGGTCATGGGCAAATTTTGTGACATTTCTGATAGTGAGATATATTGGAGAGTCATGTAAATGAGCTGAGAGTATGTTAATTTTAAAAGATGCATATTCATTCCCCACTAAAAGGAACCAATGTTCCTTAGAGGACATTCTAGCTCTGGGGCAGGACATACATAAAATAAGTCTGAAACAGTTTATTCCAGAAAGAAAGGACAGGGCCTAAGTAAAGGGCACAGGAACCCTCATGAAGGAGCTCCTAGTAGTCAAAGATGGGACAACTTGAGCATCAGAAGAAAATAAGAAATGAGGCCGAGTACAGTAGTTCACACCTGTAATCCGAGCACTTTGAGAGGCCGAGGTGGGTGGATCACCTAAGGTCAGGAGTTTGAGACTAGGATTACAGGCATGCGCCACCACGTCCAGCCAATTTTTTGTATTTTTAGTAGAGACAGGGTTTCTCCATGTTGGTCAGACTGGTCTTGAACTCCCAACCTCAGGTGATCTGCCCACTTGGGCCTCCCAAAGTGTCTTTTTTTAAGTTATATGGATAGCTTAAAATTTCTACAGGTTTTCATATGTTTACTTTAAAAAAAGTATCAGTTTTCATTTTAGTGTTTTTACTTATAATGGTTTTAAAACTAATTGTATGATAAAACAGACTCAAATTTTGTGTATGTGTGGCTTGAAATTTATTCCTGAAGGCAAGAAGGATGAATTCTACCACTCTCTTGACTCAGGAAAAGCATATTTCTTACAGAGTTAATTCCTGAAGGCAACATACTTAAAATGTAGTGATTTCAAATGCACTGTGAAGGATGCCGTGATACATAAGAGACAGTCTCTACCTGCAAGGCATCTTCAATTTAAAAGGAATAAATATCCTTTAGGTTTTCAATTTAGAAACTGTGTCACAGATGGGATGGTTCTGCAGCTTGACCATTGTGAAAATCATACACAGCGCTTCTGAGATAAGGAAGAGCCTTTCCAGCATTTTGCAAATTTGAAGTATTATTTATAGTAAATGTCTGGAAAGATGAAAAAATACAGGAAAAATAGAGCTTATTAGATTAAGAATCTTTCCTGCAGCTGGGTGAAGTGACTCATGTCTGTAATACCAGCACTTTCAGAGGCCAAGGTGGGCAGATCACTTGAGGTCAGGAGATCGAGACCAGCCTGGCTAACATGGCAAAACCTTGTCGCTACTAAAAGTACAAAAATTAGCTGGGCATGGTGTGTAAGCACTTATAGGCCCAGCTACTCGGAAGGCATGAGAATCGCTTGAACCCAGCCTGGGTGACAGAGCAAGACTGTCTCAAAACAAACAAGCAAAAAAACAAACCCAAAACCTTCCTGCAATATTATTTTGCTGAATTTATGTTTTCTTTCTTTTTTCCTTCTTTCTTTCTCTTTCCTTCTTTTCTTTCTTTCTTTCTTTTTTCTTTCTTCCTTTCCTTTCTCTCTCTCTTTCCTTCCTTCCTTTTCTTTCTCTTCCTTCCTTTTCTCTTTCTTTCTTTCTTTTCTTTCTCTTTCTCTCTTTCTTTTCATTTTTTGAGATGGAATCTCATTTTGTTGCCCAGGCTGAAGTGCAGTGGCACAATCTTGGCTCACTGCAACCTCCACCTCCCAGGGTCCAGCAATTCTCCTGCCTCAGCCTCCTGAGTAGCTAGGATTACAGGTGTGTGCTACCACACCCAGCTAATTTTTGTATTTTTAGTAGAGTCAGGGTTTCACCATGTTGGTCAGCCTGGTCTTGAACTCCTGACCTCGTGATCTGCCCGCCTCGGCCTCCCAAAGTGCTGAGATTACAGACGTGAGCCACTGCGCCCAGCCAAATTTATGTTTTCTACCTGATGAAAATAGAGTATCTGTTAACATTAGTATAGATTTTCCTCTTATTCCTAAGTTGAATAATGGAGTCTTCTGGCATTCGACTTCTTATTTAAATTAGTCAAATGAAGTTTGTTATCCATGTATAAGCAAATATTTTCTAAATCCTCAAAGAAGTTATTATTCATAACTTATCTGCAGTAATATAGACTGTGTACTCTAACTTGAATTTATGATGTATATGAGACCTCAATTTATGTATGAATTGATTTTTAGTCTGAAGAGGTTAATATGCTGTTTTCTGTGAAATTATTTTGGGCCATAAAAAAATTAGTTTGGCGTTACTATCTATTATCCTAGTTGGCAGAGGATTAAAAACAGTTTATTTTTACTGTGGATCTTAGTAAATTGCTGACTGTGAATGAAAAAACAGGAAAATCAATTTCAAAATAATTCTGCTGATATTGTATCTTATCTGAGCTTTTGCTTTTCTAAGCTCTTTTGTAAAAACTACATTTCTGTTGTTGGAGTTCTCAGAGAGGTAGAAGGATTTTATAGTTATTTTTTAAATGAAATATGATGGTAATTAGATGTGGATAGGAAAGCGGGATCTCAAAATTATTCCTGTTTTATGAGACCATTTATCAAACACTTAGTGTGTATGAAGGACATGCATTAACTAAAGTATCAAAACAGCACATTTGGCCGGGTGCGGTGGCTCACACCTGTAATCAAAGCACTTTGGGAGGCCGAGGTGGGTGGATCACCTGAGTTCAGGAGTTCGACCAGCCTAGCCAACAGAGTGAAACCTCCTCTCTACTAAAAATACAAAAAATTACCTAGGCATGGTGGTGCACGCCTGTAATCCCAGCTATGTACGTAGGTGGCTGAGGTAGGAGAATCACTTGAACTCAGGAGGTGGAGGTTGTGGTGAGCCAAGATCACCCAGTGCACTCCAGCCTGGGTGACAGACTGAGACATCCTCTCAAAAACAAATAAACAAACAAACAAAAAACAACAAAAAAAACCCCCAGCATATTTGGGTAGGTACTATCATTATTCCTATTTTACACATGAGGAAATGGAGACACAGAGAAGCTATGTAACTTACTCATGATAATAACCTAACTGAGTAGCAGCAGGTCTAGAATTCTGACCTCAGTCTTCATGCTCGTGATCTTCATGTTCCTTGCCTCTCTGCTTGCTATTATTGAATTCATAATGATCAGTTTCCCTCCGGCATCTCCACTAGAAAAGAGATCATTTTTTTCAGAATGCTTAGTTTTTGGGTTAATAAAAGCGACTCATGGATTGGACAAAGGAGAACATTTTTTACATGGAAAATTTTCTTGTGTTTCTGTAGGTCTGAGGAGAAAATTAAGCAATTCAGTCAACTTAAATCTGAGCTTTTTCTTAAAGACAATTCTTTGAGGAGGATACTTTCTTTAATTATGGAACTTAAAGTAGCAGCCCAGAAAAACTTTATTCTGAAAAGACTTTTCTGGAAGGTAAATGTTTTGTTTTATTTTTAATCTTTAAAGCTTGTGTCATCTGGTCACCAAATATAAGCATAAATTAAAATATAAATAAGTATTGTCTTGTATTCTGATGCTGCATTTTTAAATGTTGATAAAATTTATTGTAGTCATGTCTTAATGCTGGCTAACTTGTGATGTAATCACTAATGTATATGAATATGTTGGGGGGAGTATGTTGGGAGTGGTAGCAAAAAGTAGCTCACATGGGTTGGGTTGGCAGAGCCAAAGGAGAGATATTAGAAGGAACATTTTTGGCATGCAAGATATATATAGACAGTGAGATGGGAAAGCAGATTTTAAGAAGTTTTTGTTTTTTAATTTTTTTGTGATGGAGTCTTACTCTTGTTGCCCAGGCTGGAGTGCAATGGTTTGATCTCGGCTCACTGCAACCTCCATCTCCCAGGTTCGAGCCATTCTCCTGCCTCAGCCTCCCAAGTAGCTGGGATTACAAGCACCTGCCACCACACCCGGCTACTTTTTTGTGTTTTTAGAAGAGACAGGGTTTCACCATGTTGGCCAGGCTGGTCTTGAACTCCTGACCTCAGGTGATCCACCTGTCTCGGCCTCCCCAAATTTTGGATTACTGGGGTGAGCCACTGCACCCTGCCTGTTTTTTTTTTTTTTTTTTTTTTTTTAAAGACAGGGTTTCACCATGTTGGTCAGGCTGGTCTTGAACTCTCGACCTCAGGTGATCCGCCTGCCTTGGCCTCCAAAAGTGCTTGGATTACAGGCATGAGCCAACACACCCGGCCCATTAATTTTTTAAATAGAGACAGGATCTTACTGTGTTGCCCAGGCTGGCTCAAGCAGTCCTCCTGCCTTGGCTTCCTAAACTGCTGGGATTATAGGCATGAGCCACTGTAACTGGCTGATTTCAAAATGTTTTATCATGCAATTTCCCCTACTGTAAAAACATAGTCTAAAAATTATTTTTGAGTATAGGACTGGTATTTTAAAAAATGTCACTCCCTTATTCTCAGTAAATTACAGATGCATTGTTTTCAGGTCCAGGTGAAAGTGTTAAGAAGCCCAGGTGAATAACCTGGTGTGGCGCTAATGAGGCCTAGGTGAGAGGTGGAGCCCTGCCTAGGGCTGGGCTCATGTTGATTGCTATATATTTTATCCTAATTCTGGCCATTGGTCACACAAGTAGCTGCCATCATTTTACTGAGCAATTGTAAAGCATGTGAACTCCCAACCATACAAGAAAGTCCTGGCCATTTATTAGCTTCTAGGTCCTTCAGATGTAGGGTGACCAAGCATTTTGGTTTGCCCAGAGTAGGGTGACCAATTATTCCAGTTTGCCTGGGACTAAGAAAGTTCCTGCAGTATTGGAAAGCTACAGCAGTTCCAAGCAAATCAGGATGGTGAGGGCAGATTAGCTGTAGAGAATAATGTGCCACTGGGATCATCTGTTTACAGGCATTGTATTTATTTGGCACTCCTGGAACAAGTATATCTAACCCATTCGGGATTTTTGGACTATTCAGGTGAGCTGTTTGAGGGGTATGGGGCCTAAAAGTTAAAAGATATGGATGTCTTCTGTCCCTTTCCCCTATCCATTCATTCCTTCATCTCTTTGCCAAGTTGTTTTCTTTTCAGGGCCTGCCCCTGCAGTTTACAACAGTACCATGAATCCCACTTGTGTCAATATTAAAGATGGCTGAGAAGCACTTTTCAAATGGCACAATACCTCTTCAAGATGTCTAAAACAATGGTTATGTCTGTCCAGTTAGGGATTTCACATCCACATGTAATCATGTCTGCTGCTGTTGCTACCCAAATTTTCAGTTGTCCACGTTTTAGGTACTTAAGCTAAAACATAATAGCCACAGTCTTTGTAATCCATTCAAATTCCTCAGTTTCACCACCTCCCTCTTCCAGACTGCTCTCTCTATCATCAGTCCTCTTCTTTCTAAAAGAAATGAGGTTATGATTTTGAAGGCTGTGGGTTGATTGAGCCTTTGTGCCAATCCTGTTGGCCCTAAACTATCAAGGAGGCTCCATTTCACCACTCGATTTTTGGGTTTCAGGAGATAACTGATTATATTGGTATGTACAGATTACTCATGTATACCTCATTTCCTTCCAGTCATCCCAACATTTTCCACCAGTCTATCTGTCCCCTTCTCTGAAATCCTTCCTTCTCTTCCCCCTAAGACTTTTGAGTGTCATCATATAGTGGAGTTTTCTCAGTTCCATTTCATCTATTACCTTTTCATTGGAGACTATAGCAGCAGCCAGCTTAGCCTTGGCTTTTAACTCAGTATTACAGTCCATAGGGTAGGTGAAAAGTTATTGCAAGGCTGCAGGCAATGGCAGTGGGAAGAGGCAGACGACTAGATGATTTCTGCACTTTTAGCTGTTTGAAAAGTACCACTCCCACTGTGAACAACATCTGGCCTTCCCTGCAAAGAGTGTACTGTACTTGAAGCAGAGCAGTCACACATAAATGGCTGTGTATGGAACTGCTTGCCAAAGAAGTTTCTAGCCTTTCCTTTTCCCCTAGCTGCATCCGGGAAGAATTCTTATCTCTAGCTTGGTTTTCACATGCGGTTTTTCTGAGAAAGGGGCCTGGGACAAAAGTCTGTCAGGTAGCTAAGTAGGCAAGAAATCCTACTAATCCAGTTTTGTTTGAAAGTTGCTTGGCCATATGAATTTTTAAAAGTCAAGTTTAATTTCAAATTTTTTTTTCTGAGATTACTTTGGGGTAATATTTAAAATGAGAGACATTTTGTAACCCTGTAAAATATATAGGGAATATAACTTTCCAGTGTATACAAAGAAGGCAAATTCTTTAATCAAATAAAGAGCATTATAAAATGGAAAAAAAAAAAAAAAGAATAAATGTGCCAAATTTCGTACAATATTGAGAGTCAGGTAAGGACGGTGTGGTGCTTCACAGTCTAAAATGGTTGTTACTGGATAGCTCCGGTTAGGAATACACCATCCACGTTTTGACTCCAGAACTTCAGAAGATTGTGGAAAATATGACCAACCAAGCTGATTATGAAGATGGAATGGAATGCATGTGGAAAGGGTAAATAAATTAGGATTATCTTCCACCCAAATAAAACTCTCCAGTCCATTCCGTACACCGTATCAATTTAATCTATAACCCTGATTGTGTGGGATTGCTTGTTCCAAAGTTTCTTGTGACTTTCCTTACTAAGTTAAGACTTTGGCTTTGGCATATAAGGGTCTCCACTAAGGGCCTGTGTCATAGATTTCAAATTTGGACAGGTGTGGCCTTTATTTTAGCAGGCTGGGGTTATCAGGAAGGAGCTATGTATTAGTCCATTTTCACACTGCTATAAAGATACTAGCTGAGACTGGGTAATTTATAAAGAAAGGAGATTTACTTGACTTGTTCCTGGACCAAACCAAGGGTTGGGCTGCTTATTCTTGTGGCCCAATAACCAGATGCAGATGAACTGGGAGAAAAGGTTTATTTCTGTAACCAGTTACAGGGAGAAGGCCTGGAAATTACCACCAGACCAACTCCAAATTACTAAGTTTTCCAGAGCTTATATATCTTCTAAGCTACATGTCTATGTGTAAGTGCATTCATCTAAAGATATAAATGATTAACTTCCTTTAATCTGTAACTAAGATCTGAGTCCTGAAGACTTTCCTCTGGGGCCTCAGTAAATTTACTTAATCTAAATGGGTCTAGGTCCTGGGATGATTACTCTTATCTTGTCTCCTGCTAAATCATGGAAGTTTGGGGAGTTCCTTCAGATCCCCAGTTGTTTGTGGAGACCTGAGGAGTTTCTTCAGACCCCCAGTAAAACTTGTTTAATCCTAAACAGGTCCTGTTAATAATTCCTTCATTATCTTGTTGTGCTTCAAGGCCTAAGAAAGGCCTGGTCAAAACTCTAGGTGGGCTTTTGTTACATTCCAGCCTTTGTGTAAGGGCACTGGCTCTATCAGGTTTTAATATTTAACATAACCACTCAGTCAGTGCTGGAACAGTTGCTATGGAGGCCTGTCTGTTCAACTGTTATGGAAACCTGTCCTACCACAGACTTACAGTTCCACATAACTGGGAGGCCTCAGGAAACTTACAATCATGGCAGAAGGTGAAGGGGAAGCAAGGCATGTCTTTCTTACCTGACAGCAGGACAGAGAGAACGTGCAGGGGAAACTGCCATTTTTAAACCATCAGATCTTGTGAGAACTCCCTTGCTATCACGAGAACAGCATGCATGATCCAATCACCTGCAGGTCCCTCCCCCGACAGTGGGGATTAAAATTCAAGATGAGATTTGCGTGGGGACACAGAACCAAACCATATCAGGCTGCTGTCTGGATAGGGTGGGGACTGGGAGAACAAATCCAGATGTAGATGCTCATGGAAAAGGCACACTTCCCAAGGGTGAAAGTGATCTCTACATAGGAGTGAGCAAAATGAAATATCAGGATATTTTAGCATGTGGGTGAATTACACCGGATGTCTACACAAACATTTGGCACTAGGAAGATCTGCTTGTTTAGGGTGTGGGGACAGGGCTTTTATGGAATGTGAGGACATAAAGATTGTCAAGAGTAAAGCCAGTAGCTGGAAGAGAACTGCGTAAAGACTTAGAGCAATGCCCAAAGGGGACATCCACCCAGATACACTGGACATAGCCGGGCACTGGATTTAAAGTAGATGTCTAGGTAGAAGAACTGAAGTACCACCTAAGGGTTAGATTAAGAAGAAGGATGTTGATGTGTATTCCTAATGGAATCAGGACCAGTGTTAGTCTGGAGGTCATTTAAGCATCTCCAGTTTTACAACAGGCCTAATACCCGTGGCCTTGGCTGTGGAGCAAAAAAAGAAAAGAGAGAAATAGAATAAGGTTAGGACTAACAGACCCAACCCACTACTTTATCTTCTCTCTCACTTCTGTCCTCTACAAGATCGAGCCATGCGGGATAACTTTGAAACCTGTTCTCCTTAGCTCTCCTTTCTCCCTGCTGTTTGCTTTCTCTAGAATATTGTTCTTTCATTTTCTCTTGTTAAAAATCATACCCATTCATGAAGGCTCAGCTCAAATGCCATTTTCTGCCTTTCCTGTCATGCCGAATGGCTAACTTTGGTACCTTCCTCCTTTTGATCTTCTCTGTCAGTTCTGTGTCATAGAACTTTCTTTGATGTTTTATAATCATCTACATGGTTCAATACAGCTGACACTAGCCACCTGTGGCTATTAAGCCCTCGAATGTGGCCAGTGAATAAAAAAGTAAAATGTTAGTTATATTAAATTTAAATTAATTTAAATAGCCACTTGTGGCCAGTAGCTACCAAGTTGAACAATGTAGTTTTATGACATCTTTCAAAGCACTTTAACAATTAACAGACAGGTTTCATACCTAAACTGTGTGAGGCTTGGTGATAGGTATTAGAAATATAGCATGATTATGGTACAGTTCCTACCCTCAAGAATTAGCACAAATATCCTCCCTTTTACTATAGTTATTGGTGTATTTTTCTTATTTATCATAATATGCTATAAGCTTCTTAGGACAGGTATATGTCTTATCGTAGTATTCTCGCAAGGCCAAACACAATGCATGCATATTCCAGGTACTGTAAGCTATTCATATTAAATTGCAAATCTGTTTTCTTGTGAAATATGAACCTAATCCAATGTCTAAAAATAAAACTTTCATGATCTGTTTCATACTTGAAAACACTGCAGCCATTATTTAATGTAATGTTCTTACCTGGGCTAAAATAGATCTTCTAATTCGGTGGTCAAAAATGAAAGGCCAAAGTGAATGGAAAAGGAAACAGAAAGTCATTGGGTAGTCGCTCTATTTGGGGTCTTTCTAAACTTTAGTGGAGTCCCCCTTGGTCCTATCCCCAACCATGCCATGAAACCCAGTAGCCTTATGTTCTTCTGTCTAGTCCATAACCAAAGTCTATCCTCAGATTCGTTTTCACAAAATTAGCATGTACGGCTAATTAAAGTCAACATGCTTTAAGATTTTTTTTACTTAAATGGTTATCATAGCGTTAAGGTAAAGCAGTGGTTTTTCAACTTCATGCTATATTTCTTGGAAAACATACGTTCTGTGAAGCTGTCTTAGAAACCCATACTGGGAGAGAAATTAGGGCCATTGTCTTAGTCCATTTTGTGTTGCTGTAACAGAATATCACAAACTTGGTAATTTATAAAGCAAATGAATGTATTTCTCACAGTTTTGGAGGCAGGGAAGTCCAGTATCAAGGTGCTGGCACCTTGTGAGGGACTTCTTGTTGTGTCATCCATGAGAAGGCAGACAGGTAAAAGAGCATGCAAAAAATAAAAAAGGGTAGAAGTGGGCCAAAGTCATCTTTTTATCAGAAACCTAGTCCCACAATAATGACATTAATCCATTTATGAGGGCAGAAGCCTCATGACCTAATCAACCTCTTAAAGGTCCCACCTCTCAACACGGTTGCATTGGGGATTAGCTTCTAAAACATGAACTTTGGGAGACACATTCAAACCACAACATTCTGCTCTTGGTCCCCAAAATTCATGTCTTTTTTACATACAAAATACATTTATTCCATACCAATAGCATCAAAAGTCTTAACTCATTCCAGCATCAACTCATAAGTCCAAAGTACCAATTGTCATCTAAATCAGGTATGGGTGAGACTAAAGACAGGATTCATCCTGAGGCAAAGTCCTCTCCAGTTGTCAGCCTGTAAATCAAGCAAGTTATCTACTTCCAAAATACAGTGGTGGGATGGGCAGGGAATAGACATTCCCATTCCAAAAGGAAGACATAAGAAGAGGAAAGGGCCAAGTAAGTCCAAAACCCAACAGGGAAAATAATATTGTCTTAAAGCTGGAGAATAATCTTTCACTCTTTCACTTAAGAAATGTCTAAGAAGTTTAAGACTTTCCCTACATCTGTCCTCTTTCTCTGAGCCCTCACCAGCATCACCTTTAATGCTCCAGTTATGGCAATCTAGGCTTTTTCTAGCCCGCGCCTCCAAATTCTTCGAGCCTCTATCCATTAACCAATTCCAAAGCCACTTCCACATTTTTTGATACTCCTTATAGCAACAATTCTACTTCTGGTACCAAAATCTGTATCAGGATTCTCCAGAGAGAAAGAACTGCACAATTTTCCAACTCACATGTCAGTCTCCTCTGGAAATACCTTCACAGATATCACAGAAATAATGCTTTACCAGTTCTCTAGTACTCCTAATTTAGCCAAGTTTACATCTAAAATTAACCATCACAGGTATCTTTAATTTTTGCTTCCTGTAATAGGATGTAAAATTATACACATATATAATATAATATACATATAGTGGATATTAAAAATTATAGATAACTATAATATATAGAGATAATTATTATAGATATAAAAAAATATATATATATAGTTTTTTCCCTCCCTTTAAAAATCAACTTTATTGAGGCATACTTTTTTCTTTTAAGTGGTCTTTATTTTTGAATTTTATTGAAGGTAAAACTTTTTTTTTGAGATGGGGTTTCACTCTGTCACCCAGGCTGAAGTGCAGTGGTGCCATCTCTGTCACTACAACCTCCACCTCCTGGACTCAAGTGATCCCCCCACCTCCACACTCTGAGTAGCTGAGACTACAGGTGCATACCACCATGCCGGGCTAATTTTTGCATTTTTTGTAGAGAAGGGGTTTCACCATGTTGCCCAGGCTGGTCTTGAACTCTATGGCTCAAGCGACCCGCCCTCCTTGGCCTCCCAAAGTGCTGGGATTATAGGCCGGAGATTATAAGCTGTGAACACTTTTACATAGGTTGACTAAATTCCAAAGTTTAGAAGAAGAGACAGATGTCTATTTGTCTGCTTTGCTCAAGATGTTATTTCATTTTCTAGCATACCTGCCACATAGCTGGCAATCGATAATTACGCGTTCACTGAATGAATAAATGAGTAGATGAAAGAGTTCTCTATGCTCTTTTTCTAGTTTAAAACTTTTCCACCGGGCACAGTGACTCATGCCTGTAACCCCAGCACTTTGGGAAGCCGAGGCAGGAACATCACCTGAGGTCAGGAGTTCAAGACCAGCCTGGCCAACATGGTAAAATCCAGTCTCTACTAAAAATACAAAAAAGTTTAGCTGGGCATGGTGGCATGCATGTTCTTTCTCTCTGGAGAATCCTGATACAGATTTTGGTACCAGAAGTAGAATTGTTGCTATAAGGAATATCAAAAAATGTGGAAGTGGCTTTGGAATTGGTTAATGGATAGAGGCTCGAAGAATTTGGAGGAGCACGCTAGAAAAAGCCTAGATTGCTATAATCCCACCTACTCTGGAGGGTGAGACAGGAGAATCATTTGAACCCAGGAAGTGGAAGTTGCAGTGAGCCAAGATCGCGCCATTGCACTACAGCCTGGGTGACAGAGCAAGACTCCCATCTCAAAAAAAAGAAAACATTTTTTTCTTCATATGGTTTTTCTTTCATTTTTAAAATTTTTTGGCAAAATGTACGTAACATGAAATGTACTCCCTTAATCATTTTTGAGCACACATTTCAGTGGTATCAAGTTTATTCAGTGTGCAGCCATCAGCACCATCATCCCCAGAACACTCCTCATCTCACAAAACTGAAACTCTCTACCCATTAAGAAACAACTTTCCATTTCTTTCCCCTATTCCACCCCCGCAACCCAGAGCCCCTGGGAATTACCATTCTACTTTCTGTCTGTGATTTTAACTATTCTAAGTACCTCATATAAGTGGAATCACATAGTATTTGTCTGTTTGTGACTGAGATTTCACCTAGCATAATGTTCTCAAGTTTAATCCATGTTGTAGCATGTATCAGAATGTCCCTTTTTTTTAAGGCTAGATAATATTCCATTGTATGTATACACTACATTTTCCTTATCCATTCATCTGTCAATGGCCACTGGGGTTGCTTCCACATTTTAGATGTTGTGAGTAATGCAGCTATGAACACTGGTATGCAACATATCTCTTTAAGATGGTGCTTTCAATTCTTTTGGGTATATACCCAGAAATGGAATTGCTGGACTGGATGTAATTCTGTATTGAAATTTTTGAGGGAGCCACCACACTGGTTTCCAGTGTCTGTGCTATTTTCTATTCCCACCAACAGTATACAAGGGTTCCAATTCCTCTACATTCTTGCCAACACTTGTTATTATTTACTTATTTATTTTGAGATGGAATATCTCTCTGTTGTCCAGGCTGGAGTGCAGTGGCGCAATCTTGGCTCACTGCAACCTCTGCCTTCTGGGTTCAAGCCATTCTCCTGCCTCAGCCTCTCAAGTAGCTGGGATTACAGGTGCCTGCCACACACCTGGCTAATTTTTGTATTTTTAGTGGAGACAGGGTTTCACCATGTTGGCCAGGTTGGTCTCGAACTCCTGACTTCAGGCGATCCACCCACCTCAGCCTCCCAAAGTGCTGGGATTATAGGCGTGAGCCACCACACACAGCCTATTTTGTGTGTGTGTATGTTTTTTTAAAAATAGTAGCTATCCTAATGGGTGTGAGAGATCTCATTGTAGTTTTGAGTTGCATTTCTCTAATGATTATGATGTTGAACATCTTTCATGTGCTTATTGACCATTCATCTCTCTTCTTTGAAGAAATTATTGCAGTATAATTTACATAAAATAAAATGCAACCATATTTAAAGATACAGTTTGAAGAGTCTTGACAAATGTCTACATTCATGTAACTATTAATACTACTTCAATCAAGATAGAGAATGTTTCTGTCACTCCAGAAGGTCACCTTGTGCCCTTTGGCTCCAGTTCTTTCACACTCCTGGCCTCGTGCAACTATTGATGTGCTTTCTGTCACTGTAGATGAGTTTTGCCTTTCTTAGCATTGCACTTACATGGAATTCTGCACTAAGGACTCTTGCGTTTGGAGTACTCTTTTGCATTTGGCTTCTTTTGGCAAAATATT
>PVKV010011214.1:61948-72036 GCA_004027835.1 Alouatta palliata
AATTCTCCTGCCTCAGCCTCCCGAGCAGCTGGGACTACAGGCACGTGCCACCATGCCCAGCTAATTTTTGTATTTTTAGTAGAGACGGGGTTTCACCATGTTGACCAGGATGGTCTCGATCTCTTGACCTCGTGATCCACCCGCCTCGGCCTCCCAAAGTGCTGGGATTACAGGCGTGAGCCACCGCGCCCGGCCTTTGGCAAAATATTTTCTAGATTCTTCCATGTTGTTGCAGGTAGATGGATAATATTTTATAAGTGAAAATTCATGAATCAGTGAGCAGGTAGGAGGTCATAATAACAAGTGATACTTATTCTCTCTGTCTCTCTTTTTTTAATAGAGATGGGGTTTCACCATGTTGACCAGGCTGGTCTGAACTCCTGATCTCAGGCAATCCTCTCACCTCGGCCTCCCAAAGTGCTAGAATTACAGGCGTGAGCCACTGCGCCCGGCTGCGCCCAGCCAAGTGATACTTATTAAACACTTGTTATGTGGTTAGCCCTGCTGAAGCTTTACAGATACATACAATCTTATTTAAATGTAATATCAACCCCATGAGGTGATATTATTAACCCTATTTTAAAGACAAAGAAACTGAGTGACAGGGAGTATAAGTAATTTGTCAAATGTCACACAACTACCCAGTGGCAGAGCTAAGCTGGAATTTGAGTTCAAAGAATGTAACTTTAGAGTCAGTTTGTAAAACCACCACACTATGCTAATTTATGAGATACAGTGTAAGCTTTTTTTTTTTTTTTTTTTTTGACCGAGTCTCACTCACTCTTGCCCAGACTGGAGTGCAGTGGTGCAATCTCAGCTCACTGCAACCTTCACCTCCAAGGTTCAAGTGATTCTCCCGCCTCAGCCTCCCAAGTAGCTGAGATTAGGGATTACAGGCTTGTGCCACCATACCCAGCTAATTTTTGTATATTTAGTAGAGACAGGGTTTTGCCATGTTGGCCAGGCTGTTCTCAAACTCCTGACCTCAAGGGATCTGCCCACCTCAGCCTCCTAAAGTGCTGGGATGACAGACATGAGCCACCGCGCCCAGCCAAGTCCTTCCTTCTTTCAAAGCCCAAGCACTTCTGAGAGTTTCTGGTATACAACTCACTCCTCTTCCTCTTTTTCCTTTCTCCACAACATTGCCAGCCTCTTTTCATGCCATATCTCCTGAATAAGGGCACACATACACTTTCTAAACAAAAAGCCTAAATTGTCACTAGTAAACCAAAATCCTGGGGAAAAAACGAGCAATAGAGAAATAGGGAAAAAAAAAAAAAAGCAATTACATTTCTCATTAATGCTGACTTGCCTGATTTCAGGGGCCAGTGCTTATTTTCATGCTCGATTTCTCATCAGATTGGACAGGAACACACAAAAATGGGTTTCTCAACTCTAAGTCAGTGTTTATTTTGACAGAAATGGCAATCTACATTTCCACTGTATTATCAGAAGAATTACTATTCTGCACAATTTCCATAAGCTAGCCTAGTGCTGTCCATTTGTTTTTGTGTTAGTAAACATTTTAAAATGAGAGCTTGCTTATTCATTATTCATTATATCCTCACAAAGGCCAAATTACTTTGGAAAGGCAGAAATTATAGGAGCCCCATTTTTCAAGGTGACTGAATGAGTTGTCTGAGATTACACACCTACTTCTGGATGGTCTTCAAGGTTAATGATCAGCCAGGCCTAAGTGGCACCTCCCAGCATCACCCCCTAGCCCTTGCTCTGATACCAGGACAGTGGTCTCCTGGTTGTAAGTAAGAAGTATGTTTCCAATTTGGGTTATGCTAGCATTAATGGCAGATATTGTAATTCACTTCTCTAATCAAAGAACAAACTATTTCTTCATACTTTTAGTATATGAGAATAGAGAATTTTAACAGATACTTTAATGATCACCTTTTTTTCCCCCACTTGATTTCACAGACCAGTGACCTTTTCTATTTCCTAGTAAACAAACTTCGTGAGTACTTGCCCGAGTCTAGGGATAAGAATGGACTTCAGAATCAAAGCCAAAGGGTTGACGAGCTGATGTAAGTACTAAGTAGATAATCATCAATTTTTTTTTTTTTTTTTTTTTTTGCTAGGGTGTTAAAGATAAATGGAGGACACTGGATAAAATATATACTATATTAATGATTAATGGTGCTGCAAGTTTTTCTTCCTATGGATTTTATTTTATTTTTATTTTTATTTATTTATTTACTTTTTCTTGAGACTGAGTCTCACTCTGCTGCCCAGACTGGACTGCAGTGGCATGATCTTGGCTCACTGCAACCTCCACCTCATGGGTTCAAGCAATTCTCATGCTTCAGCCTCCCAAGCAACTGGGATTACAGGCATATGCCACCACACTGGGCTAATTTTTGTATTTTTAGTAGAAACAGGGTTTCACCATATTTGCCAGGCTGGTCTCAAACTCCTGACCTCAGGTGATACACCCATCTCAGCCTCCCAAAGTGCTGGGATTACAGGCATGAGCCACCGTGCCTGGCCTCTTTCTGTGGATTTTAAAAAATACCATTCATTTTGTTCTAATTTTAGTGGAAGGCTGCAAAAGAAACTAGTAATATTTGTTGTCCCAAAGTGAGAAAAATGGGTATCTGGAGGAGAGACAACTTTCACTGCATTCTCTTTTTTTACCATTGACATTCTGAGCCAAATATTACCTCTCTTAAAATATTAAAAATTTAAACAATAATTTTATAACAGTGTGTAATTATCCTAAAAACTTTGGAAAAACATACATTCTGTCACCGGCCTGGAGTGCAGTGGGGTGATCACGGCTCACTGCAGCCTCAACCTTCCCAGTTCCACACTCAGCTAATTTTTGTAAAGATGGGGTTTCGCCATGTTGCCCAGGCTGGTCTCAAACTCTTGGGCTCAGGCCATTCGCCCACCTGGGCCTCCCAGAGTGCTGGGGTTATAGCATGAGTAATGCATGAGCCACTGTGCCCGACCAGCAAATGTTTTTGAGTGTTTACTGTTTAGCAGTCAGAGTAGGCACTTAACCGATGTTAGCAATTTGATGTACAGAATTTATTTCCTGTACTTTTTTCTATATGAATATCTGGAAGCAGTTTTAGCAAAGATTACTACTTTTGTGGAATTCTGAGCTTCTGATGAAATCATGTCATTTTCTTGCCTTTTATCATTTTATTTTCTAGGGCATGCATTGAAATTATACAGACCCTAGGACTGATGTTCAGAGAAACAGAAACTGAGTTATCACGCCTTAACACATTGGCAGCTAAGAAGTAAGATCTTTTAGAAGGCACTGGGACTTTGTAGTTCTAACCCATTAACCATTCTTGTTGAGGGGCTTCCAAAGCACATAATTCTCCAACTTCTCTGTTCACCCCCTTCCAAGTGTATTTTACTCTTTTTGTTTCTCTGCTTCCTTCTGTGATGAACAGATTAATTGGCACAGGCTGAGTTATCTCTGTCTCTCTAGATTATTAAGGGTACAAGGATTTTCTTAGCATAATTTTTTCTTTTGTCCTAGTCTGGTGAACTTGAAAAAGACCAAATGACTCATCATACATTAAAAGCCAGGGGATCTCCACTAGAATTTTCCAGAGTATCCTTATATCCACACAACAGAAAAATTGCAAAAGCAGGAGTTATAGTAGCCTCATTTACAATATGATCGTGTGACCTTAGAGTAAGTGACTTTGGAGAGTTTATTAATATATAGGGTATGCTGCTGTAATAAAAATACTCTAGGCCGGGCATGGTGGCTCACACCTGTAATCCCAGCAATCTGGGAGACTGAGGGGGATGGATCACCTGAGGTCAAGAGTTCATGACCAGCCTGACCAACATGGTAAAACCCTGTCTCTATTGAAATACAAAAATTAGCTGGGAGTGGTGGTATGCACCTGTTTTCCCAGTTACTTGGGACGCTGAGGCACAAGAATCGCTTGAACCTGAGAAGCATAGGTTGCAGTGAGCCGAGGTTGCAACACTGCACTCTAGCCTGGGCAACAAGAGCAAAACCCTGTCTCAAAAAAAAAAAAAAAAAGCGAGAGACTCTAAAATATGCAGCCCAAAGAAGATTGTAATTGAAATCTTTCTCACATAACAGTTCAGAGTAGATATTCAGGCTTCATACATAAGGTGAGCCAGGGACCTGAGTTGTTTTTTCCCTTTTGTTACTCTGTTTTCTTGTATCATGTTATCTTTATCCTTATAGAGGAAGCTGGCTGACCTTGATGACTTCATTATACCCTATGGGAAGCAGGAAGAGAAGTAGAGGGCATTCCAGTTAAAAAAGAAAAAAAAAAAAAAAAAAAAGAGAAGTAGAGGGCAAACAAGCTTCCTTTTTATACAAAGCATGTAACACTTCTGCTCACATTCTCTGGGTGAGAACTTTAGGCACATGGCCACACCTAGCGGCAAGAGAGGCTGGAAATGTGTCTGTAGTTGGACAGCTATGTGCCTAACTTAGTTTTGGGTGGTAAAGAGGATGTCTGTTATTAAAAGGAAGAATGGAAGAATGTATAGTGGGGGACAGTAGCATTCTTTGTCACAGAAACTGTGATTCTGCAGTTTTACATACAGTCTGCTTGATGTTTTATTTTATTTTTTTGAGACAGAGTTTCGCTCTTGTCACCCAAGACAAGGGTACAATGGTGTGATCTCAGCTCACTGCAACCTCTCTTCCCAGGTTCAAGCGATTCTCCTGCCTCAGCCTCCCAAGTAGCTGGGATTACAAATGCCTGCCACCATGCTCACCTAATTTTGTATTTTTAGTAGAGATGGGTTTCACCATGTTGACCAGGGTGGTCTTGAACTCCTGACCTCAGGAGATCCACCTGCGTTGGCCTCCCAAAATGTTGGAATTACAGGTGTAAGCCACCACACTCAGCCACTTGGTTTTTTAAAATATGTATTTATAAACTCTAAATTATATTCTTGGGCAATGTGTGGCTAAAATCTTAATTTTTTTCCACCTTCATCAATTGTTTATCTAAATTCACTGTATTAAAAGGTAGAGGAATAAGCCAGACACGGGGATGCATGCCTGTAATCCCAATACTCAGGAGGCTGAAGGGAGAGATCACTTGAGCCTAGGTGTTCCAGGCAGCAGTAAGCTATGATCATACTACTGCACGTAGCCTGGGCAACACAGTAAGACTCTGTCTCTTAAAAAAAAAAAAAGAATGGAGCAAATGATGAGAGCCATGGACTCTAAAACAGTCAAAACATGTAATCCCAGCACTTTGGCAGGCTGGGGTGGGAGGATCAATTCAAGCCAGGAGGTTGAGACCAGCCTGGATGACAAAGTGAGACCCCATCTCTTGGAAAAAAATGTTGGACATGGTGGCACATGCCTGTGGTCTCAGCTTCTCAGGGGGATGAGGCAGGAGGATCAGCTGAGCCAGGAGTTCAAGGCTGCAGTGAGCTATTACTGTGCTACACTGGGTGATAGAATGAGACCCTGTCTCCTGTCTCTGAAAAAAAAAAAGGAAAAAATAAAAACAGACAAAAACACTCATACCAGGGGAAAGAATAAGAACTCTTGGTAATATTTTTCCAGCCTGTTTATTAAAGATCTTTAAAAATAAGTATTAATGATAATATTCTTATATATGCATATATATTAGAGACAGCAGCTTACTCTGTTGCCCAGGCTGGAGTGTAGTGGCACTATCATAGCTCACTGCAGCCTCCACCTCCTGGGCTCAAGCAGTCCTCCCACCTCAGCCTCTCAAGTAGCCAGGATGACAGGCATGTGCTACCACACTTGGCTAATTTCAATTTTTTTTTTTTTTTTTTTTTTTTAGACAAAGTGTCACTGTGTCATTCAGGGTGGAGTGTGCATCCTCAGCTCACTGCAACTTCCACCTTGTGAGTTCATGTCATTTTCATGCCTCAGCCTCCCAAGTAGCTGGGATGACAGGCATGAACCACCATGCCCGGCCCTAATTTCATTAATTAATATTTCTTAAGCACACCTGCTATGTGCCAGGGACTGTGGACATACTATGCTTGTTTTTAGATGGAGTCTCACTCTGTCATTCAGGCTGGAGTTCAGTGGCAAGATCTTGGCTCACTGCAGCCTCGACCTCCCTGGGGCTCGAAGATCCTCCCACCATAGCTTCCGCAGTAGCTGGGACCATAGGTATGCGCCACCATGCCCTGCTAATTTTTTTTTTTTTTTTCATAGAGATGGGGTTTTGCCATGTTGCCCAGGCTGGTGTCAATCTCCTGGGCTCAAGTGATCTGCCTACCTCTGACCCTCAAAGTTCCAGGATTACAGGCGTGAGCCACTGTGCTGAGCCAGCATACTATGTTTTGTAGGAGGAGTGGGCAAGCATTTCTGTAAAGGGTCATATAGAAAAATAGTTCTGGCTTATCACACCATACAGTCTGTGCTGCATCTACTCAGTTCTGCCATTGTAGCACAAAAGCAGCCATAAACAGTACATGAACGAATGGACACAGTTGTGTTCTGATAAAGCTTTCTTCACAGAAACAGGCTGTGGGCTGGATTTGGCCTGCAGGCCATAGTTTGCTGAGCCTTGCTTTACAGCAAACAAGAAAATATTTCACGCCAAGCTAGTTCTTATTTTTTTATTTTTTTGTAGACAGGGTCTCACTTTGTTGCCCAGACTGGTCTCAAACTCCTAGGCTCAAGTGATCCTCCCATCTTGGCCTCCCAAAGGGCGGAGATTACTGGCATGAGCCACCTCTCCCAGCTTGAATACTTCTTTATGTGATTGCTAGTACTGCCATTTCCCTAATCTCCAAGATGAAGATTCGACATTATTTTTGATATTTCTGTCTTCTCCCACATTGAAATTATCACAAAATCTGATTATCTTTTTTTCCGACCTTTTTGTCCCTACCTTTCTATTTCCAAGTTGAAAAAAAAATCATCCTTACTCACCTCTGTTGTATTGTTTTCATGTTTTCTTTAAAAGTATTGCTTTTAATTGTTTTGTTGTAACTTGGTTTGATCACATCATGCCTCCTATATTAAGCCTCTTTCCTGATATTACTAATTCTTTTAATGTCCTTCAATACATATATTATATTGCTATAGTAGATTCTGGTTGTAATATTAACTTTTCTCAGCCAATTTTTATATCCCTAGGGTCAAATGATGTGACCCATAGTATTATGTAGCCTATTAAATATCTAATAAAACTGTATTAGCTTTCTTTTAATTTTTTAATTTTTTCCCAGTAGCCCTACAGTCTAGCATATGATTAGTTTTCTTTTTTTAAGATAGAGTTTCACTCTATCTTAACCCAGGCTGGAGTGCAATGGTGCAATCTTGGCTGACTACAACCTCCACAGCCCAGGTTCAAGCAATTCTCATGTCTCAGCCTCCTGAGTAGCTGGGATTACAAGCTTGCACCACCATGCCCTGCTAATTTTGTATTTTTAATAGAGATGGGGTTTCACCATGTTGGCCAGGCTGGTCTTGAACTTCTGACCTCAGGTGATCCACCCACCTTGGCCTCCCAAAATGCTAGGATTATAGGCATGAGCCACCATCCCCAGCCAAAACTGTATTACTTTTCTATTACCATATAACAAATTATTACAAACTTAGTGGCTTAAAACAACATGCATTTCTTTCTTTCTTTTTTTTTTTTTTAAAAAAAAAAAAGGTGCTTGCCACTGTGCCTGGCTAATTTTTGTAGTTTTTAATAGAGATGGGGTTTCACCGTGTTGGCCAAGATGGTCTTGATCTTCTGACCTCATGATCCACCCGCCTTGGCCTCCCAAAAGTTTGGAATTACAGGCATGAACCACCGCACCTGGTCACAACATGCATTTCTTATCTCACAGTGTCTGTGGATCAGAAATCTGGGAACAGCTTAACTGGATCCTTTGCCCAGGGTCTCACAAGGTTTCAGTTGAGGTGTTGGCCAGGCCATAGTCTCATCTGAGGCTTGGGCCTCTCTTCCTAGCTCATTTGGGTGGTTGTTGGCAGACTTAGTTTCCTTATAGCTGTGCGACTCAGGTGGCTTGTTTCTTGGCAGGAAAGTATCTCTGAGCTTAGGGAAGGCCTAAGCTCTCTTTTTCGGGGCTCACCTGATTAAAGCAAGCCTATTCTGGATAATCTACTTTTGATTAACTCAAAAGTCAGCCAATTAGGGGCCTTTATTATATTTTCAGAATCCCTTCACCGTTCCCATTTCATATAACATAATCACAAGGGTGATAAGACAAACATATTCAGAGGTATTGCCCATACTTAAGGGGAAGGAATTTGATAAGGTATGTACCAGCAGGCTGGGAATCTTGGAAGCCACATTAGATTTCTGCCCACCACAATAACATAGACTGACTTAGGAGACTATGAATGTGGCCTTCAAAGTCTGTATTTTAAAAGATAGTATAGTACATTCTAAATTCATTCATTGGAAATAATAACCTAAACAATACAGTATTAAACTGTTGGGACTATTCTTAAGGCTGTGATGTCAATCTTATAAGTCATCTCTGTTTTCAGGATGAAACTACCATTTTGATTAAAATTTCTTCTATCTATTATTGCCTAGTGGATTTTAAATTAAGTTGGCAGAAGGGGTGGATTTCAAATTAAATTCCATTTGGGCAAATAAAGCAGTTAATCATTTCAGCATTTTCCTCTTTATTATTTTCATGAGTGGAGATTGTATTAGTTCAACACACTTTGCTGTAACTTTCTTGAAATGTGCCATATTTTTTCATATCCTAGTATCGTTAGGGTTGAATTCGTCTGTTATCATAGCAAGTAACCCGTAATTTGAGAGTTCTTTTTCTTTGCCTTGGATATGTGATGCTTTGAAAATAAGCTGTCACTGGAAATAAAGGACTGTAATTAAATATAACAGTGAATGGAATGCCACTTCAAACAATATCAAGAAATACTTCTGAAGGGAGTGTTCTATTGATTTGAAAAGTGTCTTCTAAAAGTAAGATTGGCCATTTTAAATAGCCTGAATAAAACATTATTAAATACCCTGTAGGGCATATCCTGCTTTTGTGAGAAATGTACTAACTGACATGATTCTTCTTTCCAGATATAAGAACTAGATTTGCTTTTTGACCTGAAGGAAGGAAGGGCATTGTATTTTTATTAAAGTGTAGGTTAATCATGAGCTTCTAATCATGGTGATGATTTAAATGATTGTAAAAAGATTAGAAAGCTTCAGATCTTACTAAACAAGGATATTTATACTCACTCTCCTTTATTCCATTATGAAAGGAATGCTTATGGTTATGGAGAATTTTTGTGTAGCCTATCTCTGAATTATTTTACTACTCCTACCCCTCAAATCGACTCTGACATTGTCTTCAGTTAGGCAACTGAGTTTTTAGCAGTCTGCCTTCAGCTCCTTTTCAGCCATACAGGGGTTGTACTACTCAACATGACAGTGTTATTAACCCAGCTCATGAGGATGCACATGTAACATTTAAGTGAGTTATCAATGTAGTACCCCACATTGAAAAGTAAAAGTCTTTAATCCATCTGGAGTTAATTTTAGTGTAAGGTGTCAGGAAGGGGTCCAGTTTCTGCTTTCTGCACATGGCCAGCCAGTTTTCCCAACACCATTTATTAAGCAGGGACTCCTTTCCCCATTGCTTGTTTTTGTCAGCTTTGTCAAAGATCGGATGGTTGTAGATGTGTTGTGTTGCCTCGGAGGCCTCTGTTCTGTTCCATTGGTCTATATCTCTGTTTTGGTACCAGTACCATGCTGTTTCTGGCCATGTGCAGAAAGCAGAAACTGGACCCCTTCCTGACACCTTACACTAAAATTAACTCCAGATGGATTAAAGACTTAAACATAAGACCTAACACCATAAAAACACTAGAAGAAAATCTAGGCAAAACCATTCAGGACATAGGCATAGGCAAGGACTTCATGACCAAAACACAAAAAGCATTGGCAACAAAAGCCAAAATAGACAAATGGGACCTAATCAAACTCCACAGCTTCTGCACAGCAAAAGAAACAGTCATTAGAGTGAATCGGCAACCAACAGAATGGGAAAACATTTTTGCAGTCTACCCATCTGACAAAGGGCTGATATCCAGAATCTACAAAGAACTGAAACAGATTTACAAGAAAAAAACA
>PVKV010011215.1:0-14845 GCA_004027835.1 Alouatta palliata
AAAAAAAAAAAAAAAAAAAAAAAGACAGAGTTTTGCTCTTGTTGCTCAGACTTGAGTGCGATGGTGCCATCACGAGTCACGGCAACCTCCGCCTCCCGGGTTCAAGCGATTCTTCTGCCTCAGCCTCCTGAGTAGCTGGGACTACATGCATGCACCATGACACCTAGCTAATTTTGTATTTTTAGTAGAGATGGGGTTTCTCCATGTTGGTCAAGCTGGTCTCAAACTCCTGACCTCAGGTGATCAGCCCACCTTGGTCTCCCAAAGTGCTGGGATTACAGGCATGAGCCACCGTGCCTGGCCGGTATTTTGTTTCTTTTTTTTTTTTTGGAGACAGGGTCTCGCTCTGTCACTCAAGCTGGAGTGCAATGGCACAATCTTGGCTCACTGCAACCTCTGCCTCCTGGGTTCAAGTGATTCTCCTGACTTAGCTTCCCAAGTAGCTGGGACTACAGGCAGGCATCACCACACCTGGCTAAGTTTTGTATTTGTAGTAGAGACGGGGTTTCACCATGTTGGCCAGGCTGGTCTTGAACTCCTGACGTCAGGTGATCCACCTGCCTCTGCCTCCCAAAGTGCTGGGATTACAGGTGTGAGCCACCATGCCCAGCAATATTTTCTTTCTTTTTTTTCGATGGCATTTCACTCTTGTTGCCCAGGCTGGAGTGCAATGGCAAGATCTCGGTTCACTGCAACCTCCACTTTCTGGGTTCAAGCCATTCTCCTGCCTCAGCCTCCCAAGTAGCTGAGTTTACAGGCATATACCACCACACCAAGCTAATTTATATATATATATATATATATTTAGCAGAGATGGAGTTTCCCCATGTTTGTCAGGCTGGTCTCAAACTCCTGAACTCACGTGATCCGCCCACCTCAGCCTCCCAAAGTGTTGGGATTACAGGCATGAGCTATTGTGCCTGGCAATATTTTCAAATATTACAAAATCATGAAAGAGTAAAAGATCTATGCAAGGTCGGATCACTTTAGGAGGGCAAGCCTGGGCAACCTGGCAAAAATCCACCTCTACAAAACGTTCAAACATCAGCCAGGTGTGGTGGCGCACACCTACAGTCCCAGCTACTGGTTGGGCTGAAGTGGGAGGATCACTTGAGACTGGGAAGTAAAGGCTGCAGTGAGCCGAGATCGAGCCTCTGCACTCCAGCCTAAGCAACCCTGTCTCAAAAGAAAGAAGTATATATGTGTGTATCCATACATATACAAGGCTAGGTTTTCTTCGTATAGTTCATACATTACATTTTGCTGCAGTTCGAACACAAGTAGATATGACAATCCAGTGGTTTCTATTAGGTCAGGCATTTAAAAGAATTTGCAAAATGTAAAACAGTGACATTCGGTTTACTAAATTTTGTTTTGGAAAAGGTGATTTTTTTTTTTTTTACAAAAACAGATGCTAGGTGACACCCATTTATCATCTAATCCCTCCCTCCCTCCCTCTCTCCCTTCCTTCCTTTTTTCTTTCTTTTCTTTCCCTCCTTCCCTTCTTTCCTCCCTCCCTCCCTTTTCTTTTATCTTTTCTTTTCTCTCTTCTCCTCACCTTTTGTCTCTCCTTTCTCCTCTCTTCTCTCGTTTCTCCTCTCTCCTCTCTCTGCTTTATCTCCTTTCTCTCTTTTTTCCTCAGAATCTGGCTCCATCACCCAGGTTGGAGTGCAGTGTCACATTTTCGGCTCATTGCAACCTCCATCTCCCTGGTTCAAGAGATTCTCATAGGCCAGGCACAGTGGCTCACTCGTGTGATCCTAGCACGTTGGGAGGCTGAGGTGGGTGGATCACCTGGGTCAGGAGTTCGCGACCAGCCTGGCCAACATGGTGGAACCCCATCTCTGCTGAAAATACAAACATTGGCCAGGCATGGTGCCACATGCCTGTAATCCCAGCTACTCGGGAGGCTGAGGCAAGCTAATCACTTGAACTTGGGAGGCAGAGGTTCCAGTGAGCTGTGATCACACCACTGCACTCAAGCCTGGGTGACAGAATGAGACTCTGTCCCAAAACACACACACACACACACACACACACACACACACACACACACACAAAATTAGTCGGGAGGGCCAGGTGTGGTGCCTCACGCCAGTAATCCCAACACTTTGGGAGGCTGAAGCAGGTGGATCAAGAGGTCAGGAGTTCAAGACCAGCCTGGCCAATATTGTGAAACTTCATCTCTACTAAAATACAAAAATTAGCCAGGTGTGGTGGCAAGCACCTATAATCCCAGCACCTATTATCCCACCTACTCGGGAGGCAGGAGAATTGATCAAACCTGGGAGGCGGAGGTTGCAGTGAGCGGAGATCATGCCACTGCACTCCTGCCGGGATGACAGAATGAGACTCTGTCAAAAAGAGAAGGAAGGGAATGGGTTTGTGGCTCACGCCTGTAATCCCAGCACTTTGGGAGGCCCAGGTGGGCGGATCACCTGAGATCAGGAGTTTGAGACCAGCTTAGCCAACATGGTAAAACCCCATCTTTGCTAAAAATACAAAAAATTAGGCAGGTATGGTGGCACTCTCCTGTAATCCCAGCTACTTAGGAGGTTGAGGCGGGAGAATTGCTTGAACCTGGGAGGCGGAGATTGCAGTGAGCTGAAATCATGCCACTGCACTCCAGCCTGGGTGACAGAGCAAGACTCTGTCTCAAAAAAAAAGAAGAAAGGGAGGGAGGGGAAAACGTGGACTGCAGGGATGACTTGTTTATCATATCTTTTTATTTAAAAAATAAGAAAAGAAAGAGGAAAAGAACTCCTTTTTCCCCCCTCAAGGCAGAGTCTCGCTTTGTCGCCTAGGCTGGACTGCAATGGTGCAGTTTCGGCTCACTGCAACCTCCGAATCACAGGTTCAAGCAATTCTCCTGCCTCAGCCTTCCGAGTAGCTGGGACTGCAGGCGAGCGCCACTGTTCCCAGCTAATTTTTGTATTTTAGTAGACGTGGGGTTTCACCATGTTGGCCAGGATAGTCTCGATCTCTTGATCTCTTGATCTGCCTGCCTTGGCCTCCCAAAGTGCTGGGATTACAGGCATGACCCACCACACCCAGCAATAACTCTAAATATGAAAGTCAATGGGGGACATAAGCGGGTGACGGGAAAAAAAAAATGGAGTCAATGGTGGGGAGGTGGGTGGACGTGGTGACTCACGCCTGTAATCCCAGCACTTTGGGAGGCTGAGGTAGGCAGATCACCTGAGGTCAAGAGTTTGAGACCAGCCTAGTGAACATGGTGAAACCCCGTCTCTATTAAAAATACAAAAATTAGGCTGGGCATGGTGGCTCATGCCTGTAATCCAAGCACTTTGGAGGCCAAGGCGGGCGGATCACCTGAGGTCGGGAGTTCAAGACCAGCCTGACCAACATGGTGAAACTCCGTCTCTATTAAAAATACAAAAATTAGCTGGATGTGGTGGTCGCCTGTAATTCCAGTTACTCCGGAGGCTGAGGCAGGAGAATTTCTTGAGCCCGGGAGGTGGAGGTTGCAGTGTGCCGAGATCATGCCATTGCACTCCAGCCTGGACAACAGAGCAAGACTGCGTCTAAAACAAACACAAAAAAACAATCAACAACAACAACAAACTGGCCGGACGCAGTGGCTCCTGCCTGTAATCCCAGCACTTTGTGAAGCCGAGGCAGGCGGATCTCAAGGTCAAGAAATCAAGACTATCCTGGCCAACGTGGCAAAACCTCGTCTCTACTAACAATACAAAAATTAACTGGGCTTGGTGGTACGTGCCTGTAGTCCCAGTTACTCAGGAGGCTGAGGCAGGAGAATTGCTTGAACCCAGGAGCCGAAGGTTTTGATGAGCTGAAATGGCACCATGGCACTCCAGCCTGGGCAATAATAGTGAAACTCCATCTCAAAAAAAAAAAAACAAGGCTGGGCGCGGTGGCTCACGCTTGTAATCCCAGCACTTTGGGAGGCTAAACTGGGTGGACCACTTGAGGCCAAGAGTTCGAGACCAGCCTGGCTAACATGGTGACACCCCATCGCTACTAAAAATACAAAAATTAGCTAGCTGTGGTGGCAGGCGCCTGTAATCCCAGCTACTTGGGAGGCCGAGGCAGGAGGATTGCATGAACCCAGGAAGTGGAGGTTTCAGTGAGCCAAGATCGTGCCACTGCACTCTACCCTGGGTGACAAAGCAAGACTCCATCTCAAAACAAAAACAAAAAAAATAGCCACGCATGGTGGTGGGTGCTGTCATCCCAGCTACTTGGGAGGCTGAGGGAAGAGAACTGTATGAACCCAGGAGGCGGAGGTTGCGGTGAGCCGAGATCCTGCCATTGCACTCCAGCCTGGGCAACAAGAGTAAAACTCTGTCTCAAAACAAAACAAAGCACCTAAAGAAATATTTGGGATTCGATCAAAACATTCCATTAGTGCTAATAAACTAGGCCTCATGTTGAATTACTTCAGTTTAGTACTACATGACAATAACGTTTGGCTGTATTTCACATATCTCTACAAATAATCTGCAAATATACAAATGATTTACGAATAGATTCTCAACACCATTTCTTGTTGTTTTGAGATCGAGTCTTGCTTTGTTGCCTAGGCTGAAGTGCAGTGGCGTGATCTGGACTCACTGCAACTTCCACCTTCTGGGTTCAAGAGATTCTCCTGCCTCAGCCTCTGTGGTAGCTGGGATTACAGGATTACATTCTGTCGATACCTTAGTTTATTGAGGGTTTTTAGCTAATTTTCGTATTTTTAGTAGAGATGGGTTTTCACCATGTTGGCCAGGCTGGTCTTGAACTCCTGACCTCAGGTGATCCACCCACCTTGGCCTCCCAAAGTGCTGGGATTACAGGCATGAGCCACCACACCAGGCTAATTTTTGTATTTTTAGTAGAGATGGGGTTTCACCATGTTGGCCAAGCTGGTCTTGAACTCCTGACCTTATGATCTGCCTGCATTGGCCTCCCAAAGTGCTGGGATGGTATACGTGAGCCACCGTACTCAGCCCATAATGTTGTCAATAAAGATTTGTGGGTTTTGTTTTGTTTTGTTTTTTGAGACAGAGTCTCACTCTGTTACCTAGGCTGGAGTGCAGTGGCTCAATACCGGCTCACTGCAACCTCCACATCCCGGTTCAAGTGATTCTCCTGACCTCAAGTGATTTGCCTGCCTTGGCCTTCCAAAGTGCTGGGATTATAGACAAGAGCCATCATGCCTAGCCTGTTAAAGATTAATAAGTGATAATATTTTCTTAATCCATTTTGTGCTGCTATAACATAATAACTGAGACTGGGTAAATTTTATATTTTCTTCGAGACAGAGTCTTGCTCTGTCACCCAGGCTGGAGTGCAGTGGCATGATCTTGGCTCACTGCAACCTCTGCTTCCCATGTTCAAGCGATTCTCCCGCCTCAGCCTCCTGAGTAGCTGGCATTATAGGCATGAAACACCACGCCCCGCTAATTTTTGTATTTTTAGTAGAGGCAGGGTTTCACCATGTTGGTCAGGCTGGTCTCAAACTCCTGACTTCGTGGTCCACCCACCCAGCCTCTCACAGTGCTGGGATTACAGGTGTGAGCCACTGTGCCCAGCCATACCGGGTAGTTAATAAAGAGCAGAAATCTAGTTCTCAGATTTCTTAAGACTAAGAAATTCAAGATCAAGGCACTGACATTTAATGGCTAGTGAAGGCTGAATCCTCTGGGAAGGAGGTACACTCTGTCTTTACATGGCAGAAGGCAGAAGGGTAAGAGAGGGCCAACTTCACTGTCAAGCCCCTTTATAAGGGAACCTAATCCTATTAATGAGGAAGGAAACCTCCTGCCCCAATCATTTTTTTTTTTTTTTTTTTTTTTTTTGAGATAGAGTTTCGCTCTTGTTACCCAGGCTGGCGTGCAATGGCGCGATCTCGGCTCACTGCAACCTCCGCCTCCTAGGTTCAAGCAATTCTCCTGCCTCAGCCTCCTGAGTAGCTGGGACTACAGGCACGTGCCACCATGCCCAGCTAATTTTTGTATTTTTAGTAGAGACGGAGTTTCACCATGTTGACCAGGATGGTCTTGATCTCTTGACCTCGTGATCCACCCACCTCGGCCTCCCAAAGTGCTGGGATTACAGGCGTGAGCCACCGCGCCCGGCCCCAATCATTTTTTTAATTGTACTTTAGGTTCTGGGGTACCTGTGCAGATCATGCAGGGTTGTTGCTTAGGTACATACATGGCAAGGTTGTTTGCTGCCTCCATCCCCCCATCATGTATATCTGGCATTTTTCCCCACGTTATCATCCCTCCCCACCCTCCGCACCCCCTGATGTCCCTCCCCTAGGCCCCCGCAACTGACTCCAGTGTGTGATGCTCCCCTCTCTGTGTCCACGTGTTCTCATTGTTCAAAACCCAGCTATGAGTGAGAACATGCAGTGTTTGATTTTCTGTTCTTGTGTCAGTTTGCTGAGAATGATGGTTTCTAGATTCATCCATGTCCCCACAAAGGACACAAACTCATCGGTTTTTAGGGCTGTGTAGTATTCCATGGTGTATATGTGCCACATTTTCTTTGTCCATTCTATCATTGATGGGCATTTGGGTTGGTCCAGGTCTTCGCTATTGTAAACAGTGCTGCAATGAACATACATGTGCATATGCCTTTTTTTTCTTAAAGACAGGGTTTCACCATGTTGGTCAGGTTGGTCTTGAACTCCCGACCTCAGGTGATCCACCCGCCTTGGCCTCCAAAGTGCTTGGATTACAAGCATGAGCCACCACGCCCGTCTTTTACTTTTTATTTTTTTATTATATTATTATTATTTTTTTTTTTTTTTTTTTTTGAGACGGAGTTTCACTCTTGTTACCCAGGCTGGAGTGTAATGGCACAATCTCGGCTCACCGCAACCTCCGCCTCCTGGGTTCAAGCAATTCTCCTGCCTCAGCCTCCCGAGTAGCTGGGATTACAGGCATGTGCCACCATGCCCGGCTAATTTTTGTATTTTTTTTAGTAGAGACGGGGTTTCACCATGTTGACCAGGATGGTCTCGATCTCTTGACCTCGTGATCCACCCGCCTCGGCCTTCCAAAGTGCTGGGATTACAGGTGTGAGCCACCACGCCCGGCCTATATTATATTATTTATTTATTTATTTTTGCATATGTCTTTAAAATAGAACAATTTTTTTTTTAAATTTTTTATAAAGACAGGGTTTCACCATGTTGGTCAGGCTGGTCTTGAACTCCTGACCTCAGGTGATCTGCCCGCCTTGGCCTCCAAAGTGCTTGGATTACAGGTGAGCCACCATGCCCGGCTTTTAATAGAACAATTTATAATCCTTTGGGTATATACCCAGTAATGGGATTGCTGGGTCAAATGGAATTTCTATTTCTAGATCCTCGAGGAGTCGCCACACTGTTTTCCACAATGGTTGAAATAATTTACACTCCTACCAACAGTGTAAGAGTGTTCCTATTTCTCCACATCCTCTCCAGCATCTGTTGTCTCCAGACTTTTTAATGATTGCCATTCTAACTGGCATGAGATGGTATCTCAATGTGGTTTTGATTTGCATTTCTCTAATAACCAGTGATGATGAGCATTTTTTCATATGTTTGTAGGCCTCATATATGTCTTCGTTTGAAAAGTGTCTGTTCATATGCTTCACCCTTTTATTTGAATGGGTTTGTTTGTTTTTTTCTTGTAAATCTATTTCAGTTCTTTGTAGATTCTGGATATTAGCCCTTTGTCAAATGAGTAGACTGCAAAATTTTTTTCCCATTCTCTTAGTTGCCGATTCACTCCAATGATTGCTTCTTTTGCTGTACAGAAGCTCTGGAGTTTAATTAGATCCCATTTGTCTATTTTGGCTTTTGTTGCCATTGCTTTTGGTATTTTAGCCATGAAATCCTTGCCTATGCCTATGTCCTGAATGGTTTGCCTAGGTTCTCTTCTAGGATTTTTATGGTATTAGGTCTTATGTTTAAATCTTTAATTCACCTGGAGTTAATTTTTGTGTAAGGTGTCAGGAAGGGGTCCAATTTCTGCTTTCTGCACATTGTTAGCCAGTTTTCCCAACACCATTTATTAAACAGGGAATCCTTTCCCCATTGGTTGTTTTTGTCAGGCTTGTCAAAGATCAGATGGTTGTAGATGTGTTGTGTTGCCTCTGAGGCCTCTGTTCTGTTCTATTGGTCTATGTCTCTGTTTTCGTACCAGTAGCATGCTGTTTTGATTACTGTAGCCTTGTAGTATAGTTTGAAGTCAGGCAGTGTGATGCCTCCAGCTTTGTTCTTTTTGCTTAGGATTGTCTTGGCTATGTGGGCTCTCTTTTGGTTCTATATGAAGTTTAAAGTAGTTTATTTACAGTTCTGTGAAGGTCATTGGCAGCTTGATGGGGATAGTGTTGAATCTATAAATTATTTTGGGCAGTGTGGCCATTTTCACGGTATTGATTCTTCCTAACCATGAGCATGGAATGTTTTTCCATCTGTTTGTGTCCTCTCTTATTTCCTTGAACAGTGGTTTGTAGTTCTCCTTGAGGAGGTCCTTTACATCCTTTGTTAGTTGTATTCCTAGGTATTTTATTTTCATTGTAGCAATTGTGAATGGGAGTTCACTCTTGATCTGTCTGTCTGTTATTGGTGTATAGGAATGCTTGTGATTTCTGCACATTGATTTTGTATCCTGAGACTTTGCTGAAGTTGCTTATCAGTTTCAGGAGATTTTAGGCTGAGATGATGGGGTCTTCTAAATATATAATTATGTCATCAGCAAATACAGACAATTTGACTTCCTCCTTTCCTAACTGAATATCCTTTACTTCTTTTTCTTGCCTGATTGCTCTGGCTAGAACTTCCAATACTATATTGAATAGGAGTGGTGAGAGAGGGCATCCTTGTCTAGTGCCAGATTTCAAAGGGAATGCTTCCAGTTTTTGCCCTTTCAGTATGATATTGGCTGTGGGTTTGTCGTAAATAGCTTTTATTATTTTGTGATACATTCTGCCGATACCTTAGTTTATTGAGGGTTTTTAGCATAAAGGGCTGTTGAATTTTGTCGAAGGCCTCTGCATCTATTGAGATAATCACGTGGTTTTTGTCTTCGGTTTTGTTTATGTGATGGATTACATTTATACATTTGCGTATGTTGAACCAGCCTTGCATTTCTGGGATGAAGCCTACTTGATCATGATGAATAAGCTTTTTGATGTGCTGTTGCATTCAGTTTGTCAATATTTTATTGAAGACTTTTGCATCAATGTTCATCATGGATATTGGCCTGAAGTTTTCTTTTTTAATTGAGTCTCTGCCGGGTTTTGGTATCAGGATGATGTTGGTTTCATAAAACAAGTTAGGGAGGATTCCCTCTTTTTGTATTGTTTCAGAAGGAATGGTACCAGCTCCTCTTTGTACATCTGGTAGAATTCAGCTGTGAACCCGTCTGGACCTGGACTTTTTTCATTGGTAGGCTATTAATTGCTGCCTCAACTTCAGCCCTTGTCATTGGTCTCTTCAGGGTTTCAACTTCTTCCTGGTTTAGTCTTGGGAGAGTGCAAGTGTCCAGGAATTTATCCATTTCTTCTAGGCTTACTGGGTTATGTGCATAGAGTTGTTTGTAGTAATCTCTGATGGTGGTTTGTATTTCTGTGGAATATGTGGTGATATCCCTTTTATCATTTTTTTTTTTTTTGAGATGGAATTTCACTCTTGTTGTCCAGGCTGGAGTGCAATGGTGTGATCTCTGCTCACCACAACCTCCACCTCCTGGGTTCAAGCAATTCTCCCATCTCAGCCTCCTGAGTAGCTGGGATTACAGGCATGCGCCACCATGCCCAGCTAATTTTTTGTATTTTTGGTAGAGACGGAGTTTCACCATGTTGACCAGGATGGTCTCAATCTCTTGACCTCGTGATCCACCTGCCTCAGCCTCCCAAAGTGCTGGGATTACAGGCGTGAGCCACTGCACCTGGCTCCCCTTTATCATTTTTTATTGCATCTATTTGATTCTTCTCTCTTTTCTTTTTTATTAGTCTGGATAGCAGTCTATTTTGTTGATCTTTTAAAAAATCAGCTCCTGGATTTATTGATTTTCTTGAAGGGTTTTTTTGTGTCTCTATCTCCTTCAGTTCTGCTCTGATCTTAATTATTTCTTGTCTTCTGCTACCTTTTGAGATTTTTTTGATCTTGCCCCTCTAGCTCTTTCAGTTTTGATGATAGGGCGTTGATTTCAGATCTTTCCTTGTTTCTCATGTTGGCATTTATTGCCATCAATTTCCCTCTAGACACTGCTTTAAACGTGTCCCAGAGATTCTGGTATGTTGTGTCTTCATTCTCGTTGGTTTCGAAGAACATCTTTATTGCCTTCATTTCATTGTTTATGCAGTTGACATTCAGGAGCCAGTTGCTCAGTTTCCATGAAGTTGTGCAGTTCTGAGTTAGTTTCTTAATCCTGAGTCCTACTTTGATTGCACTGTGGTCTTAGAGACTGTTTGTTATGATTTCTGTTCTTTTGCATTTGCTGAGGAGTGATTTATTTCCAATTATGTGGTCGATTTTAGAGTAGGTGTGATGTGGTGCTGAGAAGAATGTATATTCTGTGGATTTGGGGTGGAGAGTTCTGTAAATGTCTGTTAGGTTTGCTTGGTTCAGATCTGCGTTCAAGTCCTGGATGTCCTTGTTGATTGTCTGTCTTGTTGATCTGTCTATTATTGACAGTGGAGTGTTAAAGTCTCCTACTGTTATTGTGTGGGAGTCTAAGTCTCTTTGTTGGTCATCAAGAACTTCCTTTATGTATCTGGGTGCTCCTGTATTGGGTGTGTATATATTCAGGATCATTAGCTCTTCTTGTTGTGTTGATCCTTTTACCATTATGTAATGCCCTTCTTTGTCTCTTTTGATCTTTGTTGGTTTAAAGCCTATTTTATCAGAGACTAGGATTGCAACCCCTGTTTTTTCTTGCTCTCCATTTGCTTGGTAAATCTTCTTTCATCCCTTTATTTTGAGTCTATGTGTGTCTCTGCACATGAGATGGGTGTCCTGAATACAGCACACCAATGGTTCTTGACTTTTTATCCAGTTTGCCAGTCTGTGTCTTTTGACTGGGGCATTTAGTCCATTTACATTTAAAGTTAATATTGTTATGTATGAATCTGATCCTGCCATTTTGTTACTGGTTGGATGTTTTGCCCTTTGGTTGGTAGAGTTTATTCATTTCTTCGTTGGTCTTTACCATTTGGTTCTTTTTTGCAGTGGCTGGTACTGGTTGTTCCTTTCTGTGTTTATTTCTTCCTTCAGGAGCTCTTGTAAGGCAGGTCTGGTGGCGATGAAATATCTCAGCAATTGCTTGTTCTTAAAGGATTTTATTTCTCTTTCACTTATGAAACTTAGTTTGGATGGATATGAAATTCTGGGTTGAAAGTTCTTTTCTTTAAGGATGTTGACTATTGGCCCCCACTCTCTTCTGGCTTGTAGGGTTTCTACCGAGAGATCTGCTGTAAGGATGATGGACTTCCCTTTGTGGGTGACCCAACCTTTCTCTCTGGCTGCCCTTAGGATTTTGTCCTTGGTTTCAACCCTGGTGAATCTGACAATTATGTACCTTGGGATTCCTCTTCTTGAGGAGTATCCTTGTGGTGTTCTCTGTATTTCCTGCATTTGAATGTTGACCTGCCTTGCTAGGTTGGGGAAGTTCTTCTGGATAATATCCTGGAGAGTGTTTTCCAGCTTGGATTCATTCTCCCTGTCATCTTCTGGTACACCAATCAAGCGTAGATTAGGTCTTTCCACATAATCCCATGTTTCTTGGAGGCTGTGTTCATTTCTTTTCACTCTTTTTTTCTCTTTTCTTGCCTTCTCATTTTTTTTTTTTTTTTTTTTTTTTTTTTGAGACAGAGTCTCATTCTGTCACCAGGCACTAGGCTGGAGTGCAGTGGCGTGACCTTGGCTCACTGCAACCTCCGCCACCCGGGTTCAAGCAATTCTCCTGCTTCAGCCTCCCGAGTAGCTGGGACTACAGGTGCGTGCCACCACGCCCAGCTAATTTTTTTTGTATTTTTAGTAGAGACGGGGTTTCACCATGTTGACCAGGATGGTCTCGATCTCTTGACCTCATGATCTGCCCGCCTCAGCCTCCCAAAGTGCTGGGATTACAGGCGTGAGCCACCGCGCCTGGCCTTGCCTTCTCATTTTATTTCATTGAGTTGATCTTCAATCTCTGATATCCTTTCTTCTGCTTGATCAGTTTGGCCATTGAAACTTGTGTATGCTTCGTGAAGTTCTTGCGCTGTATTTTTCAGCTCCATCAAGTCGTTTATGTTCTTCTCTAAGCTTGTTATTATAGTTAGCATTTCGTCTAACCTTTTTTCAAGGTTTTTAGTTTCTTTGCATTGGGTTAGAACATGTTCCTTTAGCTCAGAGAAGTTTATTACCCATCTTCTGAAGCCTGCTTCTGTCAATTCGTCAAATTCATTCTCTATCCTGTTTTGTTCCCTGGCTGGTGAGGAGTTGTGTTCCCTTTGTGGGGGTGAGGTGTTCTGGTCTTTGATGGTTTCATCCTTTTTGCGCGGGTTTCTTCCCACCTTCTTGGATTTATCTAGCTTTGATTTCAGGTAGCTGCTTGGGGAGGTGGGCTTTCCTTTGTCTGCCTGCAGAGGCGCTACTGGGCTGCGATGGATTCATTGGCGCTCATGTGTAGATTTCCTGTGCCTTTTTTTTACTCAGAAAGATTAGGCCTGCCTTTGCAATGGCGGCTGCCCATTCCCCTACCAAGCTCGATCGTTCCTGGTTGCGCTGTAACTGATGTGTTGGCTGCAATACTGCAATACTCTCAAGTGAGAGGGCTTCAGCCTGCTGAGCTTTGTGGGAGAGGGATCCTCCTGGCCGTATGGCCCGATTCCCTGCTTTCAGTTCCCTTTCTTCCTGGGGAGTGGGTAGGTCCATCCCACGGGCTTTCTTGGCATCAGCCAGTGCTTCTGCCTGGATCTGTGCCGACAACCCCAGCACCCCCGGAGCTGCTGCTCAGCCCTGTTCAGGCAGTTTGTGGGGGCTTTTCAGCCTGGTGAAGACCTCCTGTTCTGTGGGTTGTGGAGGGCTTGGGTGAAGCACAGTATCCGAATCAACGTCCCAGAGCGGGAGAGCCCCTGGTCCTCCGGTCAGTTGCATGCACCTCCTGGGTGGGCAGTGCCCTGCCCTGCCTCAACTTGCCCTCTTTGGTTTATACCCACTGTCCAACCAGACCCACAAAATGAACCTGGTACTTCATTTGGAACTGTGGAGACCACTCAGCTTCTGCATCTGTCTCGCTGGGAACTGCGTTCCAGAGCTGCCTCTATTTGGCCATCTTGGAAACGATGACGCTGCTAGTTCTTAACAATTCCCCATCCGTGAGATGTTCCCCTCTTCAAGTGACATAGAGTGCCCAGGTGGCCCTTGGTTTAATCTGAAAAAAACCAAACAAACTGCTTTTCTTGTGGCTGCTGAAAATGAATTCCTCCTTTTCCTCCAAAAGCAAAGTAGTTCTATTGCCTGCAACTCTCACTTGGAGAAGACCACACAGCTCCATCAAGGCAGCCTTCCTTCTCTTAATCCCCACTTGAATGTGATCTTACACACTAACCCCAACTATCTGTTGAAACACGTCCTCAAGCACTCAGCACAGTGTTGTGTCAAGATGGGCTGCCCAATCCAATTGCTGGGGCTGGGTGTGTCTTATGGATTGGAGGCTAAGGACAGGGCTAAAACTGGAGGTCTGAGAACTCCCAGTCAAGTAACCTCACCCTAATCACTTTTTAAAGGCCCACCTCTTAATATTATCATATTGCAAACACCTAATATTTGGAGGATCCTCATTCAAACCATAGCAAATATGTAAAATACTGTTTTGTCTTTGATATTAGTTAGTCTTGGCTGGGCACAGTGGCTCATGCCTGTAATCCCAGCACTTTGGGAGGCCCAGGCAGGCGGATCACCTGAGGTCAGCAGTTCAAGACCAGTCTGACCAACATGGAACAACCTTGTCTCTACTAAAAATGCAGAATTAGCGGGGCGTGGTGGCTCATGCCTGTAATCCCAGCTACTACAGAGACTGAGGCAGAGGAATCACTTAAACCCAAGACGTGGAGGTTGCAGTGAGCCAAGATCATGCCATTGTACTCCAGCTTGGGCAACAAGATCAAAACTCCGTCTCGAAAGAAAGAAATTAGCTAGTCTTAGTTATGTGATTTTCCATTGAAATCAGGCAAACAAATTTAAAAAGTATTTTTACTGAGCCGGGCGCGGTGGCTCACGCCTGTAATCCTAGCACTTTGGGAGGCTGAGGCAGGCGGATCACTTGAGGTCAGGAGTTCAAGACCAGCCTGACCAATATGGTGAAACCCCGTCTTTCAAAAAAACAAACAAACAAAAAAAAAAAGTATTTTTACTAAAATTACATGGAACTAGGTGCAGTGGCTCATGCCTGTAATCCAAAGCTACCTAGGAGGCTAAGCTGGGAGGATGGCTTGAGGGCAGGTGGTCAAGGCTGAAGTGAGCCATCATCACACCACTGCACTCCAGCCTGGGTGACAGAGTGAAATGCTGTTTTAAAAAAAAAATAGCATGCAACAACACAAATGCACCTTGAAAATTGTGGTAACTGTAATAAAACACACAAAAGGACAATTATATGATTCCACTTATATGAGGTATCTCGAACAGTCAAATGCCTAAACAGAAAGTAAAATGGTGGTTACCAGGGGCTGGAGGGAAGGGGTATTGTGAAGTTATTGTTTAGTGGGTAGATTCAGTTTGGGTTGAATGAAAAAGTTCTGGAGATGGAAGATTGTAATGGTCGCACAACAGTGTGAATGCACTTGTTGCCACTGAATTGTTCACTTAAAAATAGTTAAGATGAGCCGGGCA
>PVKV010011215.1:14945-71852 GCA_004027835.1 Alouatta palliata
CAAGAGATCGAGACCATCCTGGTCAACATGGTGAAACCCCGTCTCTACTGAAAATACAAAAATTAGCTGGGCATGGTGGCACGTGCCTGTAGTCCCAGCTACTTGGGAGGCTGGGGCAGGAGAATTGCTTGAACCCAGGAGGCGGAGGTTGCGGTGAGCCGAGATCGCGCCATTGCACTCCAGCCTGGGTAACAAGAGCAAAACTCCGTCTCAAAAAAAAAAAAAAAAAAAATAGTTAAGATGATAATTTTTTTTTTTTTTTTGAGACGGAGTCTCATTCTGTAGCCCAGGCTGGAATGCAGTGGTGCAATCTCCGTTCACTGCAACCTCTGCCTTCTGGGTTCAAGCAATACTCCTACCTTAGCTTCCCAAGTAGCTGGGATTACAGGTGCATGCCACTATGCCTGACTAATTTTTTGTATTTTTAGTAGAAAGTGTGTCACTGTGTTAGCCAGGATGGCCTTTATCTCCTGACCTCATGATTCACCTGCCTCAACCTCCCAAAGTGCTCGGATTACAGGCATGAGCCACCGTGCCCAACCAAACTTTATTTATTTTTTAAGAGAAAGGGTTTCACTCTGTTATACCAGCTGGAGTGCAGTGGCGCCATCATAGCTCACTGCAGCCTTGACCTCCCAGGCTCAAGCAATTCTCTCACGTCAGCTTCTTGAGTGCTTGGGATTACAGGTGTGAACCACTCCACTCGCTTCAAGGTTTCAATTTTAAGGAAGTCCAGATTGTCTATTTTTCCTTTTGTTGCATTTGTTTTTGGTATTACATCGAAATCATTGCCAAATCCAAGTCGTGAAGATTTTGCCCTATGTTTTCTTCAGAGTTTCATAGTTTCAGCTCTTGTTACATTTAGATATTTGACACCTTTTGAGTTAATTGTGTATATGGTGTTTGATAAGGGCCCAACTGTATTCTTTTGCACATGTATCTCCAGTTTGCCAGTACCATTTGCTAAAAAAACTGTTCTTCCCCTAATGAATGGTCTTGACACCCTTGTTAAAAATTGTTTACTGCATATATGTGAGGGTTTATTTCTGGGCTCTCTATTCTCTTCCATTGTCTATGCATCTGCCTTTATGCTCATACCACACTGTTTTGATTTCCATAGGTTTTTAGTATGTTTTGAAATCAGGAGTGCGAGACCTACAACTTTGTTATTTTTTCAAGATTGCTTTGACTATTTAGGGTTCCCTGAAATTCCATATACATTTTAAGATAGGTTTTTCTGGCAGGGTGCAGTGGCTCATGCCTGTAATTCTAGCACTTTGGGAGGCCGACATGAGTGGATCACGAGGTCAGAAGTTAATGACCAGCCTAGCCAACATGGCGAAACCCCATCTCTACTAAAAATACAAAAATTAGCCAGGTGTGGTGGTGGCTGCTTGTAATCCCAGCTACTCGAGAGGCTGAGGCAGGAGAATCGCTTGAACCCAGGAGGCGGAGGTTGCAGTGAGGCAAGATCGTGCCATTGCACACCAGCCTGGGTGACAAGAGCAAGACTCTGTCTCAAATGGAAAAAAAAAAGATAGATTTTTCTATTTCTTTTTTTTTTTTGAGACGGAGTTTCGCTTTTGTTACCCAGGCTGGAGTGCAATGGCACAATCTCGGCTCACCGCAACCTCTGCCTCCTGGGTTCAAGCGATTCTCCTGCCTCAGCCTCCCGAGTAGCTGGGACTACAGGTGCGTGCCACCACGCCCAGGTAATTTTTTTGTATTTTTAATGGAGAAGGGGTTTCACCATGTTGACCAGGATGGTCTCAATCTCTTGACCTCGTGATCCACCTGCCTCGGCCTCCCAAAGTGCTGAGATCATAGGCGTGAGCCACCATGCCCAGCCTAGATTTTTCTATTTCAACAAAAAAAATTTCATTGGGATTTTGACAGGGATTGTGTTTAATCTATAGATTGCTTTTTGTATAATTGCCAATTTAGCAATATTAAACCTTCCAATCTATGAACATGGAATGTCTTTCCTTTTATTTATTTTTAGTCTTATTTTTGAGTCAGGATATTGCTGCCAGGCCAGGCGCACTGGCTCACGCCTGTAATCCCAGCACTTTGGGAGGCCGAGGCAGGAGAATCACTTGAACTTGGGAGGTGGAGGCTGGAGTGACCAGAGATCATGCCACTGCACTTCAGTCTGGGTAACGGAGCAAGACTCTGCCTCAAAAACTAAATAACTAAATACATGCATACATACATACTTACATACATACATACATACATACATACATACATATATTAGCCCAGCATGGTGGTGCACATCTGAAGTTCCAGCTACTTGGGAAGCTGAGATGGGAGGATTGTTTGAGACCAGGACTGGGAGGTTACAGTGAGCTGAGATCATGTCACTGCACTCCAGCCTCAGTGACAGAGTGAGACCCTATCTCAAAAGATTTGAAAAAAAATTGGGTCAGGCACGGTGGTTCACACCTGTAATCCCAGCACTGTGGGAGCCACTGCGCCTGGCCTTGACCATCATTTTCATTTTAGAGATTGGGGGAGGTCCCACTATGATGACCAGGCTGGTCTGGAACTCCTGGCATCAAATGATCCTCCCATCTCAGCCTCCCAAAGTGCTGAGAGGTCAGGAGTTCAAGACCAGCCTGGCCAAGATGGTGAAACCCCTTCTCTACTAAAAATACAAAAATTAGCTGGGCATGGTGGTGCATGCCTGTAATCCCAGCTACTCGGGAGGCTGAGGCAGAGAACTGCTTAAACCCAGCAGGCAGAGGCTGCAGTGAGCCGAGATCTTGCCACTGCACTCCAGCCTGGGCGACAGAGCTGGGAGACTCCGTCTCAAAAAAAATAATAAATTTTTTTCTCTTTCAGCAATGTTTTGTAGTTTTCAGTGTACAAGGAGGTTTTTTTTTCTTTTTTTTGTCAAGTGTATTTGGTTTGCTTGTTTTTGTTTTCGTTTTGAGACAGAGTCTTGCTCTGTTGCCCAGGCTGGAGTGCAGTGACATGATCTCGGCTCACTGCAACCTCCGCTTCCCGGGTTCAAGCAATTCTCCTGCATCAACCTCCCAAGTAGCTGGGATTACAGGTGTGTGCCACGATTCCCAGCTAATTTTTTGTATTTTTAATACAGATGGAGCTTCGCCATCTTGGCCGGGCTGGTCTAGAACTTCTGACCTCAAGTGATCTGCTCGCCTGGGCCTCCCAAAGTGCTGGGATTACAGATGTGAGCCACCGCGCCCAGCCTTACGGTTGTCTTTTGAAAACAAATGTTTTTTCTTCTCTCTCTCTTTTTTGTTTTTCTGAGATAGAGTCTTGCTCTGTTGTTTTTTTTTTTTTTTTTTTTTTTTCCAAACAGAGTCAGGCTGGAGTGCAGTGGCCCAATCTCAGCCCACTGCAATCTCTGTCTCCCAGGTTCAAATGATTCTTCTGCCTCAGCCTCCCAAGTAGCTGAGATTACAGGCACGTGCCAAACTGTCTGGCTAATTTTGTGTACTTTTAGTAGAATGGGGGGGAGTCTCACTATGTTGCCCAGGCTGGTCCGAAATCCCTGGCCTCAAGTGATCCTCCTGCCTCAGCCTTCCAAAGTTTCAGGATTACAGGCGTGAGCCACCTCGCCTGACCATTATTTATTTATTTATTATCACTTTTTTTTGAGACGGAGTCTTGCTCTTGTCACCCAGGCTGGGATGCAATGGCATGCTCTCGGCTTACCACAACCTCCACCTCCCAGGTTCAAGCCATTCTCCATCTGGTAAGAAACTAATTTTTTTTTTTTTTGAGTTGGAGTTTTGCTCTTGTTGCCCAGGCTGGAGTGCAGTGGCACAATCTCCTCTCACCGCAACCTCCCCCTCCCAGGTTCAAGCAATTCTCCTGCCTCAGCCTCCCAAGTAGTTGGGATCACAGACATGCGTCACCACACCTGGCTAATTTTGTATTTTTAGTCGAGACGGGGTTTCTCCATGTGGTCAGGCTGATCTCGAACTCCCTACCTCAGGTAATCTGCCAGCCTTGACCTCCCAAACTGCTGGGATTACAGGCATGAGCCACCGCGCTTGGCCTTGACCATGATTTTAATTTAATTTAATTTTTTTTAGAGATTGGAGAGGTCTCACTATGTTGACCAGGCTGGTCTGGAACTCCTGGTATCAAGTATCCTCCCATCTCAGCCTCCCAAAGTGCTGGGGTTACAGGCATGGGCCACTGTGCCCGGCCTCTTTGTTTTTTTCAAGTTTTTGAGTTGTAAGAGTTCTTCATATACTCCATATTAAGCAAGACCCTGTATTTAAAAAAAAAAAAAAAAAAAAAAAAGATATGGCTGGACACAGTGGCTCATGCCACTGCACTTTGGGAGGCCGAGGCGGGTGATCACCTGAGGTCAAGAGTTTGAGACCAGCCTGGGCAACATGGTGAAACCACGTCTCTACTAAATATATACAATTAGCCAGGTGTGGTGGCGCATGCCTGTGATCCTAGATACTTGGGAGGCTGAGGCAGGAGAATTGCCTGAACCTGGAGCCACTGCACTCCAGCCTGGGCAACAAGAGCGAAACTCCATCTCAAAAAAAAAAAATGATATTAGTTTCTTACCAGATACAGGATTTGCAAATGTTTTCTTCATTCTGTAGGTTGTCTTGACAGCGTACCTCATGCTTTTTTATGCTCTTTTATTTTTTGTTCTTACTGTTCCCTCTTTTATTGGTGTAAACATTTTAAGTAATATTATTTTGCATGCTGTGTAATCATTCCAGGGCCTGAAATCTCACTCACCCTCTTTTTTCCTATTGACTCTTCCTCATGATGGATTATTCCTTTATATATTTTGTAACTTTTGTTTGACTGTTGTTTTTTTTTTTCTATTTTTGTTTAATCTATTTAAGACCATCTCCCTACAATTTCCAGAGAGAAAATACAAAACAAAAAACAGACTTGGTTTCAAATACATAACCAGGTGCTGGAGTTTAAAGCATTACTGATAATGATAACATTGTTACGGAAGAATGGCAGCTTACTCCAGGCACTTCAGCATTCCTGAAGAATAAACAAGATTTCTCTTGTCCTCCCAAGTCTTGCTCTGTCACCCAGGCTGAAGTGTCGTGGCACGATCTCGGCTCCCTGCAACCTCCACCTCCCAGGTTCAAGCAATTCTCCTACCTCAGCCCCGAGGGCAGCTGGTCCTACAGGGGCCCGCCACCACGTCCAGCTAATTTTTTGTATTTTTAGTAGAGACGGGGTTTCATCATATTGGCCAGGCTGGTCTTTAACTCCTGACCTCCTGATCCACCCGCTTCGCCCTTCCAAAGTGCTGGGATTACAGGCGTGAGCCATTGCGCCCGGCCACTCTTTGACATATTTTCCGTGTAGAAGATATGGAGCCTGGAAATCATGCTGACAGTTGGGAGTAAGCCATTCCTTTTTTTTGGGCCACATTTCTGGGAGGAATAAGCCATTCCTAATCCCATGCTAGAACTGAAGGCTAATGGCCACATTCTTCTTTTAAAGAAGGTAAGTGAGAAAACAATTCCTTTTTTTCCTTTTCTTTTTCTTTTTTTTACCGCAAGTACTTTTGCAGAGAAAACAATTCCTAATCCAAAACATTCATTCACTAATCCAAAACGTCCATTCACCAGTACTCATTTATTCACCGGTTTCTTGCATTGGAATTCCCGCCTACACCGGTAACACCGAAACTGCTCTGGCAAAGGTCACGTGACTGGTCTGAAATTATGAAAATTGAGGATTCTTTGCTTGGTGAAACTTTGGTCGGGCTCCTGAACCTCCTCTTAGGCCCATCTATATGCTTCTTCGGAAAATCCAGTTTCAGCAAAGAACCTTGTTGAGTCAGTTTGGCAAGAATTCCCACCCTTAGGCTCCTCGTTCTCCACCCTCCCCCAGAGTTCTGGTCACCCTGGCCTGTCTTCCACAAGAACTCTGATAGGTTGGTCTAGACAGAATCCCCCTCACCCGGATGTTTCCTTAGTGATTTTTCATTCACTAACTCCTGCCCTGCTCCTTGGCTATAAATTTCCACTTGCGCATGCTCTATGCAGAATTTAGCCCAGTCTTTCCAACTGCTAGACCCCATTGCAGTAGTTTCTATACTGATCTCCATGGTCCTGAGTAAAGTCTTCCTGATGTGCATTTTTTTTTTTTTTTTTTAGATGGAGTCTCGCTCTGTCACTCAGGCTGGAGTGCAGTGGCTCGATCTCAGTTCACTGCAACCTCCGCCTCCCGGGTTCAAGAGATTCTCCTACCTCAGCCTCCCGAGTAGCTGGGACTACAGGCGCCCAACACCACACCCTGCTAATTTTTTGTATTTTTAGTAGAGACAGGGTTTTGCCATGTTGCCCAGGCTGGTCTCCAACTCCTGACCTCAAGTGATCTGCCTGCCACAGCCTCCCAAAGTGCTGGGATTACAGGCGTGAGCCACCGCGTCTGGCCACTTGACGTGCTTTAACAAATATTGAAACATTTTTCCTTTCTGGCAGTGGGGTAGTCTCTCTGTATTCATCTTTTAATGGCCAGTCATATTTTTTATTTCACAGAATCCATATCTTTAACTTGGAAGGAGTCTGCTGCATTTCCCTAGAGAGTATTTTGTTTTGTTTTGCCAGAGACAAAAGCAGTTACTGGGGCTCATAACACAGTACTCCTAAGTATGGCACAATGGCATTCTGATTGTTTTTGGCTGAAGGAAGCAGGAATGCCTGAGAAGCCAGACGGTCTCTCTCTGACCTTCTCCCACCCTCCCTGTCCTCCCACCTGCCTACCTGTCCCCTCCACCACCTCGCTATTTCTCCCCTAAAGCAAGCGTGAATTTGAGAAAGATTACTTTTAGACTTACTTCTTCTGAAAGTAGGTCACAGACCCTTACGTGACATGGGTCCTGCCTGATACACAGAGGAAGGGAACGCTACACAGAGACACAAAAAATCTGGACAAACAGGTTGTGCTGAGTTATCCCCAGAAAGCACATATTTTCCCCTGGGTCTTTCTCTGTCATTCCAGCCAGAGTGTTGTGAAATCCTAGTTGACTGCAGCCTGGACCTCCCGGGCTCAAGAGATCCTCCCACCTCAGCCTCTTTAGTAGCTAGGACTACAGGTACATACCACTATGCCTGCTAATTCAAATTTTTTTTTTCAGAGATGGGGGGATGTCTCACTAGGTTGCCCAGGTTAGTCTTGAACTCCTGGCCTCAAGTGATCCTTTTCAGCCTCCCAAAGTGCTGGGAGTCCAGGTCTGAGTTTTCACTTCTGAAGGTGTCCAGGTCACGTAACACTTTTTTTTTTTTTGAGAAAGAGTTTCCGTCTTGTCACCCAGGCTGGAGTGCAATGGCATGATCTTGGCTCGCTGCAACCTCAGCCTCCCGGGTTCAAGCGATTCTCCTGCCTCAGCCTCTTGTGTAGCTGGGACTACAGGCGCCCGCCACCATGCCTGGTTGATTTTTGTATTTTTAGTAGAGCCAGGGTTTCACATGTTGGCCAAGCTGGCCTTGAACTTTTGACCTTAGGTGATCTGCCTGCCTTGGCCTCCCAAAGTGTTGGGTTTACAGGCATGAACCACTGTGCCAGGTCCATGTCACATAACACTTTGATAAGTAAACTTGTTATGCTTTTCTCTGTTTTGTTTTTCTGAGATGGAGTCTCACTCTGTTGCCCAGGCAAATTAATGTGAGTCGCCAGCGCAGTGTTGCCAGGCTGGAGTGCAGTGGCACAATCTCCACTCACTGCAATCTCCGATTCCTATGTTCTAGGGATTCTCCTCCCTCAGTCTCCCGAGTAGCTGGGATTACAGGCACGTGCCACCATGCCCAGCTAATTTTTGTATTTTTAGTAGAGACGGGGTTTCATCATGTTAGCCAGGCTGGTCTTGAGCTCTTGAATTCGAATGATCCACCTGCGTCGGCCTCCCAAAGTGCTGGGATTATAGGCGTGAGCCACCGCACCTGGCCCATTCAATTCAATTCTAAGGCTGCCTACTTGGAGATAATGTCAGATCCCACTGGGTGAGGGCTCAGTCCCAAAACGCTGCTCCCACATCAGGCGCCAGTTATAAGCAGTTGGTTGTCACCTACACTTCTGACTGAGTGGCTATATAGCTTGGGTTCCCTTGACACCCTCTTTGGGTTTGATTAATTTGCTAGGATAGCTCACAGAACTCAGGGAAACACATTTATTATAAATAGGTGATTTTTTCTTTTTTTCGTTTTATAAATAGGTATTTTTTAAAAAAAGAGATAAATAGGTATTTTATTTGTAAAGGACAGGTTTTTTTTTATTTTTTGAGGTGGAGTCTTGCTCTTGTTGCCCAGGCTGGAATGCAATGGTGCAGTCTCGGCTCACTGCAATCTCTGTCTCCCGGGTTCACGCCATTCTCCTGCCTCAGCCTCCCGACTAGCAGGGATTATAGGCGCTCGCCACGTGCCCAGCTATAAAGGATATTTTGAAGGATTCATATGAACAGCCAGGTAAAGTACATAGGGCAAGGTACAGGGGAATGGGCGAGGAGCTGCCATGCTGTCTCTGGGCATGCCATTCTCCTAGCACCCCTGTGTTCAGCACCCTGATGAGAAGCAGTTCGAGGTAGATTTTTAAAGGCCAAAAAGGGGGACAGGGAGTGGGCTTACACAAAGTTGTTTGTAAAGGCTGGGGGCAGTGGCTCACGCCTGTAATTCCAGCACTTTGGGAGGCCAAGGTGGGCAGATTATTTGAGGTCAGGAGTTCTAGACCAGCCTGGCCAACATGGTAAAACCTCATCTCTACTAAAAATACAAGAAAGTTAGCCAGGTGTGGTGGTGCATGCCTGTAGTCCCAGGTACTTAGGAGGCTGAGGCAAGAGAATCGCTTGAGCCCGGAGAATCGCTCGAGCCCAGGAAGCAGAGGTTGCAGTGAACTGAGATTGTGCCACTGCACTCCAGCCTGGGGGACAGAGTAAGACTGTCTCAAAAAAAAAGAATTTTTTTTTTTTTTTGGTAGAGATGGGATCTCCCTGTGTTGCCCACGCTGGTCTTGAACTCTGGGACTCAAGTGATCTGCCCACCTCAGCTTCCCAAAGTGCTGGGATTACAGGAGTGAGTCACTTTGCCCGGCCAGCAAGCAGTTTCAAGAGATGAATACACAGTTGAAAGGAAGGAGTAGGCCGTGCCTGCTGTCTCATTTTAATATCTCTCTGGGGCTGATAATTTATTTTTAGTTTTTGGAGATAACGTCTTGCTCTGTTGCCCAGGCTGAAGTGCAGTGGTGCAGTAATAGCCCTCTGCATGCTGAAAACCCTGGGCTCCAGTGAGCCTCCCACCTCAGCCTCCCAAGTGGCCGAGTGGCTGAGACTACAGGCATGCGCCACCATGCCTGGCTAATTTTGTAATTTTTTTATTTTTGTAGAGACAAGGTCTTGCTCTGTTGCCCAGGCTGGTCTCGAACTTCTGGGCTCTAGGGATCCTCTCTCTTTGGCTTCCCAAAGTGCTGGGATTACAGGCAGGAGCCACTGGGTTCACAAACCTGAAGATTTAAAGGATTTGCATTCCTCAGATAAAAGTTCTTCTCTTTTCTCACTGGCTGGGGCTGAGAGTTCCAACCCCTAATCCTCTAATCACTTGATCTTTCTGGAGCCCAGCCCCAGCCAGTGCTGCCTAAGGAGCTCCTTCTCTTCTACCCCCACTCCCCATATCAAGTCACTGCATTAGCATAAACTCAGGTGTTATGAAAGGGGCTCATTATTAATAACAAAAGACCCTCCCATACCTCAGGAAGTCCCAAAGGTTTGAAAGGCTTTGTGAGGCCAGGGTACATTGACCCAAGCCTTGTAATCCCATCACTTGGTGAGGCTGAGCTAGGACTCTTTGAGAGGAGCAGTTTGAGGCTGCAGTGAACTATGATTGTGCCACTGTACTCCAGCCTGAGTCTCAAAATAAATAGAAATAAAATAAAAATAAAAGCTCCATGACCGGAAGTGGGGACAAAGCTCAAGTATATTTCATGTTATACCAGGGTAGATTTCTCTTACTTTTTTGGGAATTTAATTCTGCAGGTAAAGGATTTGTTTTTGTAGTTTATCCAGGATTTCTTGGTGGTTTTAGCAGGCAAGTTTCTCAGTGTGTCTTGTCAAGGTCTTCCTGAAAGCTTAATTAGGGGTAGAAAAAAAAAAAAAAAAACTTCCTGAAAGCAAAAGTGTGACTTAAATTTGAAATACATCTCTGAGCCGGGTGCAGTAGATGATGCCTGTAATCCCAGCACTTTGAGAGGCCGAGGTGGGTGGATCATGAGGTCAGGAGTTCAAGACCAGCCTGGCTAGCGTGGTAAAACCCCATCTCTACTGAAAATACAAAAAAAATTAGCTGGGCATGTTGGTGCATGCCTGTAATCCCAGCTACTTAGGAGGCCGAGGCAGGAGAATCACTTGAACCTAGGACGCAGAGGTTACAGTGAGCCTAAATCGTGCCACTGCACTCCAGCCTGGGTGAGAGAGTGAGACTCTGTCTCAAAACAAAACAAAACAAAAAACAAATCACTACAAAAAATTAAAAATATGCCAGAGGTGGTGGCACTTGCTTGTAGTCCCAGCGACTTGGGAGGCTGAGGTGGGAGGATTATTTGAGCCTGGGGGAGCTGAGGCACAGTGAGTTGTGATGGTACCACTGCACTCCAGCCTGGAGTGACACAGGGAGATCCTGTCTAAAAAAAATAATAATTATGTGATAAAATAAAATACATCTCTGCTCTCTAGGGAATAGATGTTAGTGCTTCTCTGGGAAAAATTTATAAAAATAATCAAGACAGCCAGGCGTGGTGGCTCATGCCTGTAATCCCAGCACTTTGGGAGGCCAAGGCGGGTGGATCGCTGGAGGTCAGGAGTTCAAGACCAGCCTGGCCAACATGGAGAAACCCCGTCTCTAGTAAAAATAAATAAATAAATAAAAATAACACAAAAAGAAAAAGAATGGACGTTAGCAGAGCAGGGGGGGAAGCAAGAAGATAATTAGAAGAGTACTCCAGTAGTTATTAGATAATGATTAGTAGTTCTTAGATGATGAGTTGATTTAAAATGTTTGTGTTCAGGATATACTGTGAAAGCAGAGCCAACAGGATTTGCTGATTGGATATTGTTGCTGTGGTAAGAAAAGGAGTACAGGCAGACCTCTGGTCTGATGGCTGTGGATGCGGATGAATGGCAGTGCCATGCATGAAACAGTAAGGACTGGGCGTGGCAAGGTCTGCGAGGAGATCACTGACGGTCTTGGTCTGGACACCTTACATTTGACAGGCTCGGCACCTGGGTACAGATGCAAAGTAAGTAGGGGGCAACTCTGACTAGTGATTTTATTTTATTTTTATTTTTATTTTTTATTGATTTATTTTTCGAGACGAAGTCTCACTTCGTTGCCCAGGCTGGAGTGCAGTGGTGTGATCTTGGCTCACTGCAGCCTCCACCTTCTGGTTTCAAGTGACTCTCCTGGCTCGGCCTCCCCAGTAGGTGGGATTACAGGTGTCTGCCACCACACCTGGCAAATTTTTGTATTTTAGTAGAGACGGGGTTTCACCATGCTGGCCAGGCCAGTCTCGAACTCCTGACTTCAAGTGATCCACCTGTCTTGGCCTCCCAAAGTGCTGGGATTACAGGCATGAGCCACCATGCCAGGATGCTTCTCATACATTTTATTTAACAATTCACATCCTAGCTCAACTTCTTTTTCTTTTTTTTAATTTGAGACAGGGTCTCACTGGAGTGCACTCACTGGAGTGCAGTGGCGTGATCTCGGCTCACCCCAACCTCGGCCTCCCAGACTCAAGCGATTCAGCCTCCCAAGTAGCTGGGATTACAGGCACACACCATTACTGCCTGGCTAACTTTTTGTATTTTTAGTAGAGATGGGTTTTCACTATGTTGGCCATACTGGTCTTCAAATAACCCACCTGTCTCAGCCTCTGAAAGTGCTGAGATTACAGGCATGAGCCAAGGTGCCCAGGCTTAAGCCACCTCACCCAGGCTTCAACTTCTTTTTTTTTTTTTTGAGATGGAGTCTTGCTCTTGTTACCCAGGCTGGAGTGCAATGGCATGATCTCGGCTCACTGCAACCTCTATCTCCTGGGTTCAAGCAATTCTCCTGCCTCAGCCTCCCGAGTAGCTGGGATTACAGATGCGTGCCACCATGCCAGGCTAATTTTTATTTTTAGTAGAGACAGGATTTCACCATGTTGGCCAGGCTGGTCTCAAACTTCTGACCTCATGGTCCATCCACCTTGGCCTCTCAAAGTGCTGGGATTACAGGCGTGAGCCACCACAAGTACCTGCCACCACTCCCAGCTGGTTTTTATTTATTTATTTAGTCTTGCTTTGTCACCCAGGCTGGAGTGCAGTGGCCCAGGCTGGAGTGCAGTGGCGTGATCTCAGCTGAATGCAACCTCTGCCTCCTGGGAAGTGATTCTCCTGCCTCAGCCTCCCAAGTAACTGGGATTACAGACACCCATGACCACACCTGGCTAATTTTTGTACTTTTAGTAGAGATGGGGTTTCACCATGTTGCCCAGGCTGATCTTGAACTACTAACCTCAGATGATCTGCTGGCCTTGGCCTCCCAAAGTGCTGGGATTACTGGCATGAGTCACCGTGTTCGGCCTGCAGGAGTTTATTTGTCCAGCTGGGGGGTGGCTAGGGAGGGTCCCAGTGCCAACAGCATGGGCCTTGGAACAGGGAGGGGACAGTGATGGCCCCTGGAGCCCTACTCGGGGTAGTAGAGGAGGTCTTGGTCCTCCTCTGGTCCCTGGAGCACCTGGTGATTTGGCATCACCCACAACCAGGGCCCCTCCTTGCCCTGGTCCTCCTTAGGTGGAAGGTGATACAGGCTGTCAAAGCTGGGCTCAGGACCCTGCTGGGGGCTCAAGACATGGCCCAGAATGTTCTTGGTCTCCACCAAGGCCTTGGTGCCTGGTGGCTTCTCCTCAGCAGTCAAGAGCTTCGGCTTCTGGACGGGGAGCACCCCCACCAGCTGGTTGTCCTTCTCTGTTGGCAGCACCACACGGGCACCTCAGGCCTTTGCTGCGTCCTGCTCTGAGGGCTGGTGTTTGACTTGGACCTTGACAGGGACCTCGGGTGCTGGTACTGCACCTGCCCCCCACAACAGCACAGCCAAAAGGCTGGTGACCACGAGAAGCCTCCTCATGTCTGGGATCCCCATCTCTGCATAGAGTGCTCGGGGAGCTGCAGTTGCCATTCCCAGTATCTGGCACCTGGCCTAGACCCTCCTTAATTTTTGTATTTTTAGTAGAGACAGGTTTTGATCATGTTGGCCAGGCTGGTCTTGAACTCCTGACCTCAAGTGATCTTCCCACCTCTGCCTCCCAAAGTTCAGGTGTGAACTGTAAGGCCGGTTGCCTCCCCGGGAGCTCAGATACGCCCATCCCTCTCCGCACCTGGAAACTACGTCACCACTCGGCGCTGGACATCAACCCCTGCACTCAGCATCTAGCTCCGCCACGTGGCTTCCGCAACGCCCACTTCTGCACTCCGTACCAGAATCTGCACTCAACACTAAACTCTGCACCCGGCACCTAGCCCGCCCTTGGAAAACCCCGCCAAAGTTTAAAAGAAGCCCGGCCAAAACCTGCCCAATAGCATTTTGCTCCGTCCAGGTCCCACTCCCCCTGGCTGTCCCGCTCACCAGAAATCCCGCCTACCTACCAATAGCAGCTTGCGCCATCCACGTCCTGTTTCTCCACAACCAATCAAAATGCCTTCACTCCCTATAACACCCCACGCCCAAGAGGCCTCAAGCCCGACTTCTCTGGCCCCTCTTTCCCGGACCACAGAACCTCACCTGGGAGCTTAATAAATTGGCTTTTAAGTTTCCTATGCTGATCTCAGTTTCCTCATTTTAAACTCGGCAATAACCCGTACATGACCCACTGTGCCTGGCTACACCAACTAATATTTATGATGGCAGAATATTTTCTAAATATTTTAATTAAACATTTATTTATTTATTTGAGACAGAGTCTCACTGCGAAGCCCAGGCTGGAGTGCAGTGGTGTGATTCTCCTACCTCAGCCTCCTGGGCAGCTGGGATTACAGGCACCCACCACCACACCCAGCTGATTTTTGTATTTTTAGTAGAGATGGGGTTTCACAATATTGGCCAGGCTGATCTTGAATTCCTGATCTCAAGTGACCTACCTGCCTCTGCTTCCCAAATTGCTGAGATTACAGGTGTGATCCACCAAGGCCAGCCTTAATTAAGTATTTAATATACACAATAACTCTGTGAAGTAGGCATTATGCCCATTTTATAGTTGAATGAATGAAGACACAGATCTACAAATGTCAAATGCTGCTGAAAGGTTGACTGGAGGAAGATCTGAGATTTGACCATGGGGTCTGGCAAAGTGGAGGATGATGCTGCTGACTGTGACAAGGAAGGGTTCAGAGAATGAAATGAAGATGCATTACTGTGGCTCAGGGATTCAAGGATAAAATAAATGATGAACAATTGGAAACATACAATGTAGAAACTCTCTCCTTTTTTTTTTTTTTTCTGAAACAGAGTCTGGCTCTGTTGTCCAGGCTGGAGCGCAGTGGCACGATCTCAGCTCACTGCAACTTCTGCCTCCCAGGTTCAAGAGATTCTCATGCCTCAGCCTCCCGAGTAGCTGAGATTACAGGCACCCAACACCACACCAAGCTAATTTTTTGTATTTTTAGTAGAGATGGGGCTTCACCACGTTGGGCAGGCTGGTCTGGAACTTCTGATGTCAGGTGATCCACCTGCCTTGGCCTCCCAAAGTGCTGAGATTACAGATGTGAGCCCCTGTGCCCAGCCAACATTCATTCTTTTAGTGCACAGTTTGACTGAGTTTTGACAAAAGCATGCAACTGTGTAGCCATCACCACAATCAAGATTTCCATCATTCTAAAAGCTTCTGAGTGTCCCCATGAGGTTAACTCCTCTCCACCCCCAGACCCCAGCAACCACCAGTCTGTGTTCTTCAGCAATACTTTTGCCTTTTCCAGAATGTTATATACACAGTATGTAACCTTTTGAGTCACAGTGTTGCTTATATCAGTAGTTTATTCCTTTTTATTGCTGAGTAGTATTCTATTACATGAAAGTAGCACTATTTATCCATCCACTGGTGGAAGGACATTTTGTTTGTTTTTGTTTTGAGGACAAATAAAGCCCCTATAAAATTTGCATACAGATTTTTGTGGGAACACAAGTTTTCATTTCACTTGGATAAATACTTAGGAATGGGATTGCTAAAGACTAGCAAATGTCGATCTTCGTGAGATACTGCTGAACTGTTTTGCATAGTGACTGAGTTCATTTCTTTTCAGCATTCATTGAGGAATCACCATATGCCAGGAGCATAGAGTTGAGTAGTTGTGACAGAATGTGGCCTGCAAATCTGAAATACTGGCTATCTGGGCCTTTACAGAAAAAGTTTGTTGACCCTTGTCATAAGACTATGGCCAGTAAGAGCTCATGGTCTGATTATACTGAATTTTTTTTCAAAGATGGAGTTATGCTCTTGTTGCCCAGGCTGGAGTGCAGTGGCTCAATCTCAGCTCACCGCAACCTCTGCTTCCTGGGTTCAAGCGATTCTCTTGCCTCAGTCTCCCAAGTAGTTGGGACTACAGGCACCCACCACCACATTCAGCTAATTTTTGTATTTTTAGCAGAGATGGGGATTCTCCATGTTGGTCAGGCTGGTCTCGAACTCCCAATTTCAGGTGATGCTCCCACCTCGGCCTCCCCAAATGCTGGGATTACAGGCGTGAGCCATCATGTCCGGCCTGATTATATTGATTTTATAAGCAATTTCACGGAGTCCTCTGAGGCCAATAATCAACAGCACAATTATTTTATATAATTATAATGTTTAATTAAGAAATATAAAAACCTTGGTCTTGACACAGAAATAAAGGTTTTTAAAAGTTACTGGGAGATTTCTTGTTATTGAATGCCACGTTCCAAATATGCAAGTTTTTACTCTTCAGCAATCATTGAAAGTTGAGCCTGATATCTAAAAGGGTAAGGATGTTGGTACCCAAGTCATTGTAACTTCACACACGGCTTGCACACATCACATAATTTGTCCCAAGAGTACGGCCAACACCACTCTGATACTCCAGCAGGATGGGAAGGGGCATCACCCCTCCCAGGAGGTTTGGCGAGTGCACGCGCAACGTTGTGCGCATGAGCCGCCGGAGTCAATCGTCCGTTGGTGCCGGGAATGCGCAGGCGCGTCGCTCCGGCGCCGACTTTGGCGCGTCGCTTCTGCCCCGGCTTTGGCGGAGGGGCGGGACTTGCACCGGTGTCTCTTCTTCCAACTGCAGTTTGGGGCAGCGCCATTTTGAATGTGCAGCGGCCGCGGGCTTGAGTTCGGGGAGGACGGGTTGCCGGCTCGCCTGCCAAGCGGTCTCTCGACTGTCAACATTTTGTTGCTATCGGCTTATGTAGAGACGTATACATATATATATAGACATACGCAGTATATATAGATCTAGGCCCGTATCTGGTGTCCGAGGCGAACTCACTAAGATGATGTTAAGAGGAAACCTGAAGCAAGTGCGCATTGAGAAAAACCCGGCCCGCCTTCGCGCCCTGGAGTCCGCGGCGGGCGAGAGCGAGCCGGCGGCCGCCATGGCGCTCGCGCTGGCCGGGGAGCAGGCGCCACCCGCGCCCTCGGAGGACCACCCGGACGAGGAGATGGGGTTCACCATCGACATCAAGAGTTTCCTCAAGCCGGGAGAGAAAACGTACACGCAGCGCTGCCGCCTCTTCGTGGGAAACCTGCCCACAGACATCACGGAGGAAGACTTCAAGAGGCTCTTCGAGCGCTACGGCGAGCCCAGCGAAGTCTTCATCAACCGGGACCGTGGCTTCGGCTTCATCCGCCTGGTGAGTGTCGGGCCGCCGGCGCGAGGGAACAAAAGGACTGTCGGAGTGGCCGTGGGGTCGCGGGGCCGTGGCCGCGACCTGTGGCAGCCGTGGCGCTGCTCGGCCTCGTCGATCCCGCTGTGCAGGGTTGGCCGCTTCCCCAGCTGGGCGCCTTCGCCTTTGGTTTCGAGTTCGCGGTCCCGGGATTTCCAGCGCTCTCGGTGTCCGCCGTTTTCTGCCGTGCGCCGATGCGGCTTTGCGGTGGCTGCAGGCCTGCCGCTGTGCGCTGGATCCGGCACGGTGCACCCTGCCCCAGGCAGCGAGCGCTCCCGGATTCCCTGTTGCCCGGGGTACCGAAAGGGCCCGCGGGGGCAGGGGCGGGCAGCGTTTTGGGGTGAGAATTCTTCAAGGCAAAAATCGTGCCGTAGTAATAGAAACGAATTGGATATCAATTTGGAACGGAAGCTTGAGTCAGACCAGACGTATCACTAGGTGTGAGGGTCTAGCCAGGAGACTTGCTTCTTAAAGAATTACTCACATCCCCTCCATCCCCTCTTTGGCTTTAACCAGACCTTTATGCGTTTCAGGGTAGGCTACTTTTTTTTTTTAATTAAATTTATTTTACTAGAGATGGGGACTCGCTGTGTTGCCCAGGCTGGTCCCGAACTCCTGGGCACGAGGGATCTTCCTGGTTTGGTCTCCCACTTTATTTCTCACCTCAGTGCAGCCTACTATTTACCTCTAACTGCCTAGGTGCCCAAACTCGATACTCAAGTAACACCGTTTAATCTGCAGTAATGGGACGGTGTTTACTTGAATGTATCTAAGATAGTGCTTTTCTACCAAATATCCTGGACACTTCCACATTTTTATAGGGAGAAAGATAGATGATACACAGTACTATTTAATAAATTACTGATACATATCCTAGTGTAATAGTAATATAGCTTACCCTCTTTTAATCCAAACTTTGAAACGTTTTCCAATAATTTATGCAAAAATTGTGCTTCCTTTGTTTATTTATTTATTTTGAGATGGAATCTTGCTCTGTTGCCCAGCCTGGAGTGCAACGGCGCGATCTTGGCTCACTGCAACCTCTGCCTCCCGGATTTAAGTGATTCTCCTGCCTCAGCCCCTAAGTAGCTGGGATTACAGGTGCGCACCCCTATGCCCAGCTAGTTTTTGTATTTTTAGTAGACACGGGGTTTCACCGTGTTGGTCAGGTTGGTCTCGAACTCCTGACCTCGTGATCCACCCGCCTCAGCCTCCCAAATTGCTGGGATTACAGGTGTGAGCCACCACTCCCAGCACATCCTTTATATATATATGTTTTAAAAATTTTCTTAAAAAAAAATTTTTTTTTAAAGGCAGGATTTCACCATGTTGGCCAGGCTGGTCTTGAACTCCTGACCTCAGGTGATCTGCCCACCTCGGCCTCTTAAAGTGCTGAGATTACAGGCGTGAGCCACCACGCCCAGCGCTTCCTTTATATTTTTAAGAAATTTGGCTGGGCGAGGTGGTGGGTCACGCCTGTGATCCCAGGCACTTTGGGAGGCTGAGGTGGAAGTATCACGAGGTCAGGAGTTCAAGACCAGCCTGACCAAGATGGTGAAACCCCATTTCTACTAAAAATACAAAAATTAGCCAGGTGTGGTGGGTGCCTGTAATCCCAGCTACTCAGGAGGCAGAGAATTGTTTGGACCTGGGAGGCAGAGATTGCAGTGAGACTCCGTCTCAAAAAAAAAAAAAAAAAAATTGAACAAGACTGGCCAACATAGTGAAACTCTGTCTCTACCAAAATTAGAAAAATTAGCCGGGCATGGTGGTGCAAGCCTGTAGTCTCAGTTACTTGGGAGGCTGAGGCAGGAGAATCACTTGAACCCAGGAGGCAGAGGCTGCAGTGAACTGAGATCGTGTCACTGCAGTCCAGCCTGGGCAACAGAGCGAGATCCTGTCTCGAAACAAAACAATGAAGGCTTACCCCTTTTTTGTTTTTTGAGACAGGGTCTTGCTCTGTTATCCAGGCTGGAGTGCAGTGGCGTGATCTTGGCTCACTGTAATCTCCACCTCCTGGGTTCAAGCGATTCAACTGCCTCAGCCTCCTGAGTAGCTGCTACTACAGGCACATGCTACCATGCTCAGCTATTTTTTTTTTTTGAGACAGAGTGTCTCTGTCTCAAACAACCTCTGCCTCCTGGGTTCAAGTGATTCCCCTGTCTCAGCTTCCAGAATAGCTGGGATTACAGGTACATGCTGCCATGCCTGGCTAGTTTTTTTTGTGTTTTAGTAGAGACGGGGTTTCATCGTGTTCCCCAGGCTGGTCTTGAACTCCTGAGCTCAGGCAGTCCATCCACCTCGGCCTCCCAGAGTGCTAGGATGACAGGTGTGAGCCACCGTGTCTGGCCAATTTTTGTATTTTTAGTAGAGATGGGATTTCACCATGTTGTCCAGGATGGTCTTGATCTCTTGACATCATGATCTGTCTGCCTTGGCCTCCCAAAGTACTGGGATTACAGACATGAGTGCACTGCGCCCTGCCAAGATACTGGTTTTTTTTTTTTGGTGGGGGGAGGGGCGGAGGGACTCGATACTGTATTTTTTAGGGCAAACACTTAAACATGTAAGTGGCTTCAAGAGAAGGGTGAATATTCACAAGGTATTAATAATAATGAAATATGGAAATTTCCTTAAAATTCAAGTTAAATAATCATTGCATTTTGAACATTAAAATTATTTATTTTTTGGACATTAGAGAAACAGCTCGCCACTTGGTGAAAAGTTTTTATATAAAAGTTATCTTTTTTTTTTTTGAGCCAGAGTCTTGCTCTGTTGCCCAGGCTGGAGTGCAGTGACGTGATCGCGGCTCACTGCAACCTCCACCTCCCGGGTTCAAGCCATTCTTGTGCCCCAGCCTCTGGAGTAGCTGGAATTCCAGGCACCTGTCTTCATGCCCAGCTACTTTTTGTATTTTTAGTAGAGATGGGGTTTCACCATGCTGGCCAGGCTGGTCTTGAAATCCTGACCTCAGGTGATCTGCCCCCCTTGGGCTTGCAAAGTGCTGGGATCACAGGTGTGAGCTACGGTTCCGGGCCTCTTTCCTCCCCTCTCCCCCGAGACTTACTGTCACCCAGGCTGGAGTGCAGAGGCATGCTCTGCTCACTGCAGCCCTGCCTCCCAGGTTCAAGCGATTCTTGCGCCTCAGCCTACAGGCATGCCACCACCCTGGGGTGATTTTTGTATTTTTAGTAGAGACAGGGTTTCACCATGTTGGCCAGGTTAGTCTTGAACTCCTGACCTCAAGTGATCCACCCACCTCATCTTCCCAGAGTGCTGGGATTACAAGTCTGAGCCGCTGCACCTGACCTTAAGCATTTTGCATTTTACAGTATGGATATACTGCAAGTTTTTTAATTCTTTTTTTCTTTTTTCTTCATATTATTGAATCTGCCTTGATCTTGAATCAACTTTGTGTTGATTGACTTGAAGCGTATTTTTCTCTTTTTTTTTTTTCTATTTCAAATTTTTTTTTCCAGGAGCCCCATCAGGTTCTCACCCCATTTCTAATTTGTATCAGGGGATTTCCTTGTACTTATTAACTTAGTACCTTTGGAATAGGGAGTTTTTTGTATTTTTATTTTTTCTTGTATATTCTTCCAGTGAATAAGTGGGGAATTTTAAGCAGCTAATAAACTAAACAGGGGAAAACAGTTCTTGTGCTTTGGAAAGAACCCTGAAATAGAAATCACTGGACTTTAGTTTGAGCAGTCACTGTCTCGGTGTAGTCATTTAGTTTCTTGTGAATTCGTGTATTCCTTCTATTAAAGATCCTGTAGTTTTAAGCATTTGTGCAGGGTGATGGCAGGGAAATCAGTTCGAAAGTGGGATAATGGTGTATTGATGGAGACTGTGAATTCCTTATAGGTTCAAATCAGTACTTGAAGTGTGAGCTTGGGCAGGTTGCTTAACCTCTTGTAGGCCTGTCTCCCCATATGTAAAATGGATATGGTAAAACAAAACAAAACTGTTAAAATTCTTGGTGAGGATACTGCAAGATAATGCGTGTATCTATATTTTATAATGGATAAGGGCTGATCTATAGTAACTACTTGATAATAGTTATATCTTGTAGTTATTCTGAGGCATGAGGTAAAGATCTTTGTCGAAATGATTACATAGTTTTATTATTTATTTTTTTGAAATGGAGTTTCGCTCTTGTTGCTCATAGAGTACAATGGTGTGATCTCTGCTCACTGCAATCTCTGTCTCCCAAGTTCAAGAGATTCTCCTGCTTCAGCCTGCTAAAGTGCTGGGATTACAGGCATGAGCCACTGCGCCCAGCCAAAAACATTATATTTTTTTTTTGTAGAGATGGGGGTCTCACTGTGTTACCCAGGTTGGTCTTGAACACCTGGTTTTAAGCGATTCTCCTGCCTTGGCCGCCCTGAGTGCTGGGATTGCAGGTGTGAGCCACCATGCTCAGCCCCCAATTATGTAATTTTAATCGATTTTACTTTTAATTGCTTTTACAGATACTTCAGTATACATTTAGAGCAGTGGGTCCCCAACAGGGTGCTTTTGCTCTCCAGAGGACATTTATTTGGCTATCTCTGAAGACGTTTTTGTTTGCCAAAACTGGGGAGTGATTGTATTGGCATTGGGGTGGGTGGAGACCAGAGATGCTGCTAAAAACAGCCTACAGGGCCTGGGACAGCCCCTCATAACAAGTACTATCTGGCCCATAATAACAATAGTGTTAAGGTTGAGAAACCCTGATTTAGCACCGTTTAAAACCAGAGAAAGTGGCCATGCGCGGTGGCTCATGCCTGTAATCGCAGCACTTTGAGAGGCCTAAGTCGGTGGATCACCTGAGGCTGGGAGATCAAGACCAGCCTAGCCAACATGGTGAAACCCTGTCTGTACTAAAAATATAAAAATTAGTAATCTCAACTACTGGGGAAACTGAGGCATGAGACTTTCTTGAACTCAGGAGGCAGAGGTTGCAGTGAGCCAAGATCGCATCACTGCACTCCATCCTGGGCGACAGAGGAAGACTGTGTCTCAGAAAGAAAAAAAAAAAAAAATCCAGAAAATATAAACTTTGAAAAAGGATTTATTTATAGCATTGAAAATTCCTGAAAGCATAAACATTTTATTTGACCCAGACAGCATTAAGAATGGAATTGGTTGCCAGTAGTTAAAAATTACTTGATGTAAAATTTGAGATTTCTTGTTTTTCCTGAAAAAACAAAATATGTGACATCTTGGATATACCTAATGGAATCGGAACATGAGTTGCCCTCTGGAAACACTCTTCAGTTCTGCAGCCCTTACCAGATTCCCTTTATCTACCTCCCTCCAACATTTAATTATGAAAAACTTTAGACATAGAAATGAACGTATGTCTGGCCAGTCGTGGTGGCTCATGCCTGTAATCCCAGCACTTTGGGAGGCTGAGGCGGGTGGGTCACGAGGTCAGAAATTGGAGACTAGACTGGCCAATATGGTGAAACCTTGTCTCTATTAAAAATACAAAAATTAGCTGGGCGTGATGATGCATGCCTGTAGAGGCAGGAGAATTGCTTGAACCTGGGAGGTGTGGAGGTTGCAGTGAGCCAAGATCACGCCACTGCACTCCAGCCTGAGTGAAAAAAAAAAAGAAATGAATGTATTTCCATATGCCTACCACCTAGATTATTACAATTAAATTTTGCTATTTTGTGTTATTAGGTACGTATTTATCTTTCTCTACGCATCAGTTTTTGATTCTTGATTTTTTATTTATTATTTATTTATTTTTTGAGATGGAATCTCGCTCTGTAGCCCAGGCTAGAATGCAGCGGCATGATCTCGGCTCACTGCAACCTCTACTTTCCAGGTCCTGGTTCAAGCAGTTCTCCTGCTTCAGCCTCCCACGCGCCTCCATGCCCAGCTAATTTTTTTTTTTTTTTTTAATTTTTAGTAGAGACAGGGTTTCACCAAGTTGGCCAGGCTGGTCTTGAACTCCTGACCTTGTGAACCTCCCGCCTCGGCCTCCCAAAGTGTTGGGATTACAGGCATAAGCACCCATGCCAGGCTGTTTTTTTTTTTCTTTTTCTTTTTCTTTGTTTTTTTGAGACGAGTTTCGCTCTTCTTGCCCAAGCTAGAGTACAAGAACTATCTGGCTCATAATAACAACATGGGGTTTCTCTGTGTTGGTCAGGCTGGTCTCATACTCATGACCTCACCACCTGCCTCGGCCTCCCAAAGTGCTGGGATTACAGGCGTGATGAGCCACTGCAACTGGCCTGTTGTTTCTTCTTAAAACAATTTTTTTAGGCTGAATGTGGTGGCTCATGCCTGTAATCCCAGTACTTTGGGAGGCTGAGGCGGGCAGATCACGCAGTCGGGAGTTCGAGACCAGCCTGGCCAGCATGGTGAAACCTTGTCTCTACTAAAAATACAAAAAATTAGCCGTGTATGGTGGTATGTGCCTGTAATCCCAGCTACTCGGGAGGCTGAGTCTGGAGAATTGCTTGAACCCAGGACGTGGAGGTTGTAGTGAGCCAAGATCGCGCCACTGCACACCAGCCTGGGCGATAGAACAACAACAAAAAAACCCAAAAAAACCAACAATTTTTAAAGTTTATTTTTGAGATGGGTCTTGCTCTGTCATTCATGCTGCATTGTAGCAGTACAAACATGGCTCATTGCAGCCTTGATCTGCCAGGCTCAAAAATGATCCTCCCACCTCGACTTCCTAAGTAGATGGGGTTACAGGTGCACGCCACCATGCCTGACTAATTTTTTTTGTAACTGTGAGGTCTCTTATTGTTGCCCAGGCTGGTGTCAAACTCCTGGGCTGAAGCCATCCTCCTGCCTTTGCCTCCCAAAGTGCTGGGATTACAAGTCTGAGCTACTATACCTGGCCCAGTCTACTATTACCATTATTATTATTTTGAGACTGAGTTTCACTCTTGTTGCCCAGGCTGGAGTGCAGTGGTGCGATCTGGCTCACTGCAACCTCTTCCACCTGTGTTCAAGTAATTCTCCTGCCTCAGCCTCCCTAGTAGCTGGGATTACAGGCGTCCGCCACCACACCTGGCTAATTTTTTGTATTTTTAGTAGAAATGGGATTTTCCCATGATGGCCAGGCTGGTCTCAAACTCCTGGCCTCAAATGATTCGCCTGTCTCGGCCTCCCAAAGTGCTGGGATTATGGGCCTGAGCCACCACACCCGGCCTATTATTTTTTAGGGTTTTTAAAATTTACATGTATTAAAGGACACAAATTTTAAGTGTACTGGTCTTTTTTGTTTTTTCTTTCGAGACAGAGTCCCCAGGCTGCAGTGAAGTGGCATGATCATGGCTCACTCTAACCTCGATTTCCTGGGCTCAAGTGATCCTTCCACCTCAGCCCCTCAGGTAGCTGAGACCACAGGCACATACCACCACACCCTGCTAATTTTGTTTAAAACATAGTCTCACTGTGTTGCCCAGGCAGGTCTCAAAATCCTGGGCTTTTTTTGTTTTTTTTTTTTTGAGACGGAGTTTCACTCTGTCACCCAGGCTGGAGTGCAGTGGTGTGGTCTCAGCTCCCTGCAACCTCCGCTTCCTGGGTTCAAGCGATTCTTCTGCCTCAGCCTCCTAAGTAGCTGGGGCTACAGGTGCTCACCACCATGCCGCCTAATTTTCGTATTTTTTTTTAGTAGAGACAGAGTTTCACCATATTGGCCAGGCTGGTCTTGAACTCCTGACCTTGTGATTTACCTTCCTTGGCCTCCAAAAGTGCTGGAATTATAGACTTGAGCCACTGTGCCCGGCCTCAAACTCCTGGGCTTAAGTGATCCTTTTGCCTCAGCTTCCCAAAGTGCTAAGATGACAAGTGTTGAGTTACCATGCCCGGCCCCTGGTTTGTGAATTTGGACAAATGTACATGTCTGTTTAACTCAAACCTCTATCAAAATATATTTATCACCCCATGAAATGTCTTCGTATTTCTTCCTTTTCTCACTTTCAACACTGTTTCTAAAGTCTACCTCTCAAGAGCTGTTTCATTACATAATGTATTAGGTAAGAAAGTACCCATCTCTCTCTCTCTCTTTTTTTTTTTTTTTGAGACGAAGTGTCACTATTGTTCTGGCCGGAGTGCAATGGCATGATCTCGGCTCACTGCAACCTCTGCCTCCTGGGTTCAAGCGATTCTCCCTGCCTTAGCCTCCCAGGTAGCTGGGAATACAGGCATGTGCCACCATGACTGGCTAATTTTGTATTTTTAGTAGAGACGGCATTTCTCTCTCTTTTTTTTTTTTTTCCAAGACGGGGTTTTACCATGTTGGTCAGGCTGGTCTTGAACTCCTGACTTCAGGTGATCTGCCCGCCTTGGCCTCCAAAATGCTTGGATTATAGGCGTGAGCCACCATGCCCGCCCAGATGGCGTTTCTCTATGTTGGTCAGACTGGTCTCAGTGATCCCGACCTCACGTGATCCCAACCTCAAGTGATCTACCCGCCTCGGCCTCCCAAAATGCTGGGATTACATTTGGCATTTACCGTGCTGGGCTGTATTATTTTAAATTGTTTCTTTCTTTCTTTTTCTTTTTTGACACAGTGTCTCTCTGTCACCCAGGCTGGAGTGCAGTGGTGTGATCTCAGCTTACTGCAACCTCTGCCTTCTGGGTTCAAGAGATTCTCCCACCTTAGCCTCCCAAGTAGCTGGGACTACAGGTGCTCACCACCATGCCTGGCTAATTTTTGTATTTTTTGATAGAGACTGGGTTTGCAATGTTGGCCTGGAGACTGGTCTTGAACTCCTGACCTCAAGTGATCCACCTGCCTCAGCCTTCCAAAGTGCTGGGATTACAAGGATGAGCCATTGTGTCTGGTCCCGAATATTTTCGAGCCACTTTTGGTTGAATCCATGGTTACAGAAGCATGACTGTATCTCTAAAAAGGGTAACTTTGTTTTTCTAAAAATAATTCTATAGGTAGATTTTTGCAATAAAGGACTGTAATTTCAAGCTGTCATGGACATTTTAGGGACTACATAAAGATCTCTTGTGACCTTAAGACATTTTTCATAAGATAGTATATTTGTATTCTTCTTACATATACGTATAAAGGCCTCTTTAGTTGTCCCTGGAGAGTTCCCGTAACACGATGAAAAAGACATACCTCTATTAAATTTACCAGTTTGTTACTTGTTGTTTTGGGTGCTGTCCATATTCTATACCAACTTTGAATTCTCCAAGTAGAAGGAGGTTCTCTTACCTTGTAGTTTCAGCAGTGAGCATATTTTTTAGTTTATAATAAGTGCATATGTACCCTTGCTTCTCTATATAATGGCAGGAACTATTATAGCTCATGAATGTTGCCTGTGTTTCTCTTCATGTGATAGTGAGAAATGTGTAGCCCATGACAGTATTTCAGGAGAAGTAATTGAGGCATTGGCTAGGGCAAGGTGGCTCACACCTGTAAAATCTCACACTTTGGGAGGCTAAGGCGAGATGATTGCTTGAGGCCAGGAGTTCAAGAGACCAGCATGGGCAATATAGTGAAACCCCATCTCTACAAAAAAAAAAAAATTAGCCAGGCTCGGTTGCATGTGGCCGTAGTCCCAGCTGCGGGTGAGGCGGGAGGATCACTTGAGCCCAAGAGCCCAAGAGTCTGAGGCTGTAGTAAGCTATAATTGTGCCACTGTACTCCATCCTGGGCAACAGAGTAAGACCCTGTCGCAGACACCCCCCCTCCCCTGTAAAAGAAAACCCCAAGAACTAATAGTAGGTTTTACATAAAATATTGAAGAGAAATGCAAATAAAAAGAGAAGGCGATTTGTCTGGCCATAGAAAGGTGGGATGTTTTGTTAAGATATAAAAAGCAAGCTGAGCGCAGTGGCTCACGCCTGTAATCCCAGCTTTTTGAGAGGCTGAGGCGGGCAGATCACCTGAGGTCAGGAGTTCAAGACCAGCCTCACCAATATGGTGAAACCCCGTCTTAAGAAAAAAAGACAAAAGATATAAAAAACATAAAGGGTATGGAGAATTATTCCTTTGATGATAGTTTCTAGTCAAGTTATTATTATTTTTTGTTTTTATTTTTTCTGAGACAGAGTCTTAATCTGTTGACCAGGCTGGAATGTAGTGGCACCATCTTGGCTCACTGCAACCTCAGCCTCCCAGGTTCAAGAGATTCAGCTCCCAAGTAGCTGGGATTATAGGTGTCGCCACTGCACCCAGCTAAGTTTTGTATTTTTAGTAGAGATGGGGTTTACCCATGTTGGCTAGGCTGGTCTCGAACTCCTGATCTCAGGTTATCTGCCCGCATCAGCCTCTGAAAGTGATGGGATTACAGGTGTAAACCACTGTGCCCAGCCTCCAGTCCAGTTATTAATATGTGTTTCTTTTAATAGATGTGGGAGATTTTAAAACTATATTGTTTTGAATATTTAATTGTTGGTAATTGGGCTTATGAGGAGCTAATCTTTAACTGATGACTTTTTTTTTTTTGAGACGGAGTTTCGCTCTTGTTGCCCAGGCTGGAGTGCAATGGCGCGATCTCGGTTCACCGCAACCTCCGCCTCCCAGGTTCAAGCAATTCTCCTGCCTCAGCCTCCCAAGTAGCTGGGACTACAGGCACGTGCCACCATGCCCAGCTAATTTTTGTATTTTTAGTAGAGACGGGTTTTCACCATGTTGACCAGGATGGTCTCGATCTCTTGACCTCGTGATCCACCCGCCTCGGCCTCCCAAAGTGCTGGGATTACAGGCGTGAGCCACCGCGCCCGGCAACTGATGACTTTTAACAAAACAATGGAGTTAGGACCTTTTACTTAAAATGGTCATTGAATAGTTAAAACCATGTGATACCAATGTTAAAAGAATCAAAAACAAATTGATTCTATCAGCCATTTGCTAAAGCTACCTTGTTGTCCCTGGAAGCCAACCACTGTTTTAAATTTTTTCTGTTACTGTCATCTTTTAAAAATGTTTTCTCTTCCCAAAAAGGAATCCAGAACACTGGCTGAAATTGCAAAAGCAGAGCTGGATGGCACCATTTTGAAGAGCAGACCTCTACGAATTCGCTTTGCCACACATGGAGCAGCCCTAACTGTCAAGAACCTTTCTCCAGTTGTTTCCAATGAGCTGCTAGAGCAAGCGTTTTCTCAGTTTGGTCCAGTAGAGAAAGCTGTTGTGGTTGTGGATGATCGTGGTAGAGCTACAGGAAAAGGTTTTGTAGAGTTTGCAGCAAAACCTCCTGCACGAAAGGCTCTGGAAAGATGTGGTGATGGGGCATTCTTGCTAACAACGTAAGTTTTAAATATCTTGTCCTTCTCTCCAGTTACATATGGGCTTCTCTCTATTCTGGAATTCTGTCTTTCCTTGCAGTTCATACTAGCATATGGTAAGTAGGTGTTAAGTAAATATTCAGTGAATATAAATAAGAAATTTTTGTGGACTGGTAGGAGTCAAGAGTCACGTATTTTCTTTAAACTTCAGAGTTTGGTTAAATCTCAGGAATGTTTTGTATTTTGATTTTGTTTAATGTACTGAACATCTATATACAAAGTAAAATCTATAAACTTAAAGTAATCCTTTTAGAAATTGTAATCAGCTTTATTTGCACCTAATTGATATTCATTAAAAAGCACCATAGGGGCGTGGTGGCTTAAACCCACTGGGCGAATCACCTGAGTCAGGAGTTCCTGACAAGCCTGCCAGCATGACAAAAGCCCATCTCTACTAAAAATACAAAAATTAGCCGGGTGTGGTAGTGTATGCCTGTAGTCTCAGCTACTTGGGAGGCTGAGCCTTGAGAATCACTTGAACCCAAGAGTTGGAGGTTGCAGTGAGCTGAGATCATGCCCCTGCACTCCAGCCTGTGGGACAGAGTGAGATGACTCCTTCTGAAAAATAAAAAAATCAGACCGGGCGCGGTGGCTCACGCCTGTAATCCCAGCACTTTGGGAGGCCGAGGCGGGTGGATCACGAGGTCAAGAGATCGAGACCATCCTGGTCAACATGGTGAAATCCCGTTTCTACTAAAAATACAAAAATTAACTGGGCATGGTGGCACGTGCCTGTAGTCCCAGCTACTCGGGAGGCTGAGGCAGGAGAATTGCTTGAACCCGGGAGGCGGAGGTTGCGGTGAGCCGAGATCGCGCCATTGCACTCCAGCCTGGGTAACGAGCGAAACTGTCTCAAAAAAAAAAAAAAAAAAGAAAAATAAAAAAATCTAGTCTCTTCTAAAAATACAAAAATTAGTTAGGTGTGGTGACACATCCCTGTAATCCCAGCTTAGGAGGCTGAGGCAGAAGAATTGCTTAAACCCTGGAGGCAGAGGTTGCAGTGAGCCCAGATCATGCCACTGCACACCAGTCCTCACTGCACTCCAGGTGAAAGAGTGAGACTCTGTCTGAAAAAAAAATAGTACCTTGGGCTGGGCACGGTGGCTCATGCCTGTAATCCTAGCACTCTGGGAAACCAAGGCGGGTAGATTGCCTGAGCTCAGGAGTTCAATACAAACCTAGGCAACATGACGAAACGCTGTCTCTACTAAAAATGCAAAGAATTAGCTGGGCGTGGTGGCGGGTGCCTGTAATCCCAGCTACTTGGGAGGCTGAGGCACCAGAATCAGTTGAATCCTGGAGGCAGAGGTTGGAGTGAGTCCAGATTGCGCTACCGCACTCCAGACTGGGCGACAGAGCGAGACTATCTCTTAAAAAAAAAAAAAAAAAAAAAAAGCTTGGGCTTGGTGGCTCATGCTTGTAATTTCAGCTCTTTGGGAGACTGAGATGGGTGGATCACCTGAGGTCAGGAGTTTGAGACCAGCCTGGCCAACATGGTGAAACCCCATCTCTACCAAAATACGAAAATTAGCTGAGCTTGGTAGTGGGTGCTTGTAATCCCAGCTACTTGGGAGGCTGAGGCATAAGAATCGCTTGAACCCAGGAGGCAGAGGCTACAGTGAGCTGAGATCCTGCCACTGTACTCCAGCCTGGGCCACAAGGGTGAAACTGCGTCTCAAAAAAAAGAAAAAAAAAAAAAACGCCTTGGGAGCTCAGCATGGTGGAGTGCACAGTAGTCTCAGCTATTTGCCCTCTAGTCAGCCACAGCTACTCAAGAGGCTGAGGTGGAAGGATCACTTGTGCCTAGGAGGTCAAGGTTGCAATAAGAACCAGTCTCTATTTAAAAAAAAAAAAATAATAATAAAAAACACATTCTGCTTTAGAGCTCAATGAGGTAGTTTTTTTTTGAGATGGAGTCTTACTCTGTCACCCAGGCTGGAGTGCAGGGGCGCCCTCGACTCTCTGCAGCCTCCACCTCCCAGGTTCAAGCAATTCTCCTGCTTCAGCCTCCCAGACAGCTAGGATTATAGGCATGCGCTACCATGCCCAGCTAATCTTTCGTATTTTTTTTTTTTTTTTTAGAGGGAGTCTTGCTCTCTTGCTCAGGCTAGATTGTAATGGCATAGTCTCAGCTCATTCAGCCTCCCGGGTTCAAGTGATTCTCCTGCCTCAGTTTTCTCATTAGCTGGGATTAGAGGTGTGAGCCACCATGTCTGGCTAACTCTTGTATTTTTAGTAGAGATGGGGTTTCACCATGTTGGCTAGGCTGGTCTCGTGCTACTACCTCATGTAATTCCCCCGCCTTGGCCTCCCAAAGTGCTGGGATTACAGGTATGAGCCATTGCTCCTGGCCTGTATTTTTGTACAGATGGGGTTTCATCATGTTGGCCAGGCTGGTGTCGAACTCCTGACCTCAAGTAATCTACCTGCCTGGGCCTCCCAAAGTGCTGGAATTATAGGCGTGAGCCACTTTGCCTGGCTGAGCTCAATGAGTTTTTTTTCTTTTTTTTTCTTTTCTTGGCTTCCTGTGACTCTAGCCAAAGAACTCAATGAGTTTTAACAAACGTATGTATGCATGTAATGCACTGCCATAATAAAAATAGAGAACATTTCCATTACCCCATTCAAGTTCTGTTGTTCCCTTTTACAGTTATTCTGCAGTCTTTATCTACCTGCCGTAGATACCTGTTTCTGTTACTATAAATGAGTTTTGTGTTTTCTTTTTTTTGGGACAGAGTCTCACTCAGCTGCCCAGGCTGCAGTGCAATGGTGTATTCTCGGCTCAATGCAACCTCTGCCTCTCAGGCTCAGGAGATTCTCCAGCCTCTGTCTCTTGAGTAGCTGGGACTACAGATGTGCGCCACCATGTCCGGCTAGTTTTTTTGTATTTTTTAGTAGAGATTGGTTTTCACCATGTTGGCTAGGCTGGTCTCAGACTCCTGACCTCAGGTGATCTGCCCACCTTAGCCTCCCAAAGTGCTGGGTTTATAGGCGTGAGCCACCTCACCCGGTCTAAGCCACTGTGCCTGGCTGTGTTTTCTAATATTAAGTGAAATCATATAGTACGTACTGTTTTGTGTCTGGCTTCTCTTGTTTAGCATAGTGTTTATGAGATTTCATTCATATTCTTGTGTGTATAGTATTTTGTTCCTTTTATGGTGGAGGCGTATTCCATGGTATAGACATAACTATATTTTGTTTGTGACGTATGGATGGGTTATTTGGGTTGCTTACAACTACTGGCTATTGTGAATACAGCTACTATGAATATTTGTTTTCAAGGTTTCTTGTGAGTATTATGCTTTCACGTGGCTTACGTAAATATTTAGGGGTAAATTGCTGTATGTTTAACCTTATAAGAAGCCTCCAAACCGTTTTCCATAGTGGTTGTACCATTTTTTACATTCCTGTTGGCAGTGAGTGGGTGACTTCTAGTTACTCCACATTTTACCCACACTTGGTGTTTTTATTTTTTATTTTTAAATTTTATTATTTTTATTTATTTTATTTTATTTATTTATGTATTTTTTTGAGACGGAGTTTTGCTCTTGTTACCCAGGCTGGAGTGCAATGGCGCGATCTCGGCTCACCGCAACCTCTGCCTCCTGGGTTCAAGCAATTCTCCTGCCTCAGCCTCCTGAGTAGCTGGGACTACAGGCATGTGCCACCATGCCCAGCTAATTTTTGTATTTTTAGTAGAGACGGGATTTCACCATGTTGACCAGGATGGTCTCGATCTCTTGACCTAGTGATCCACCAGCCTCAGCCTCCCAAAGTGCTGGGATTACAGGCGTGAGCCACCGCGCCTGGCCTTATTATTTTTTTTACAAATTTTTATTTAATGTTTTTAGACAGAGTCTCACTCTGTCGCCCAGGCTGGAGTGCAGTGGCACAATCTTTGCTCACTGCAGCTTCCATCTCTCGAGTTCAAGCAATTCTCCCACCTCAGCCTCCCAAGTAGCTGGGATTACAGGCGCCTGCCACCACACCTGGCTAATTTTTGTATTTTTAGTAGAGATGGGGTTTCACCATCTTGACCAGGCTGCTCTTGAACCCCTGGCCACAGGTGATGCACCTGCCTCAGCCTCCCAAAGTGTTGGGATTACAAGCATGAGCTACTGTTTCTGGCCTTTTTTTTTTTTTCCTTGAGGCAGGGTCTCTGTGTATCTCCCAGGCTGGAGTGCAGTGGCATGATCACACCTAATTGCAGCCTCGACCTACTAGGTTCAAGTGATCCTCCCACTTCAGCCTCCCAAGTTGCTGGGACTGTAGGGATGCACCACCATGCCCAGTTAACTAATAACTTTTTATTGATAGCTTTTTTTTGGAGACAGGGTCTCACTCTGTCACTCAGGCTGAGTGCGATCATAGCTCACTACACCCTCAGCCTCTTCAGGGTCACGTGATCCTCCCACCTCAGCCTTCTGAGTAGCTGGGACCACAGGCATGTGCCACCATGCCTGGCTAATTTTTGTACTTTTTGTATTTTTGTCATGTGGCCCAGGCAGGTATTAAACTCTTGGGCTCAAGCAGTCTTCCTGTTTTGGCCTCCCAAAGTGCTAGGATTGTAGACACGAGCCACCGCTCCTGGCTGATAGGTAGGTAGGTAGGTAGGTAGGTATTTATTTATTTTTATTATTTTTTTCCTTCACAGTCAGAGCTTTGGTGGGTCTGTCTGTGAAAGGATATTTATTTATTTATTTATTTATTTAAGACAGGGTCTTGCTCTGTCACCCAGGCTTGAGACAGGGTATCGCTCTGTTACCCAGGCTGGAGTGCAGTGGCATGATCTTGGCTCACTGCAAATTCTGCCTCACGGGTTCAAACGATTCTTGTGCTTCAGCCTGCTGAGTAGCTGGGATTACAGGCATTCACCACCACACCTGGCTAATTTTTTTTTTTTTTTTGAGACAGTCTCACTCTGTTGTCAGGCTGGAGTTCAGTGTCACGATCTGGCCCACTGCAACCTCTGCCTCCTGGGTTCAAGCTATTCTTCTCCCTCAGCCTCCAGGGTAGCTGGGACTACAGGTGTGCGCCACCACACCCAGCTAATTTTTTGTATTTTTAGGAGAGACGGGGTTTCAGCATGTTGGCCAAGATGGTCTTCATCTCTTTACCTCATGATCCACCCACCTCAGCCTGCCAAAGTGCAGGGATTATAGGCGTGAGCCACCACGCCCAGCCTAATTTTTGTATTTTTAGTAGAGGCAGGGTTTCGCCGTGTTGACCAGGATGATCTCGATCTCTTGACCTTGTGATCCACCCGCCTTGGCCTCCCAAAATGCTGGATTTATAGACGTGAGCCACCGCACCCGGCCGGATGATAGCTTTTAAATAAATTAAAAAGAATTTTGAGGGAATGGGCAAGGTGTTGAACATTTTGTCTGTCAGATACTTTGTAATCATGTTCTTGGATTTTTGTGGCAGCACTGGTTATTATTGCTTCCATTTTTCAGATGAGAAAATTGGTAATTTGCTTAAGTTTTACAGCTAGTAAGTTGTAGTCAGTTTTATTAGGTGTGATGTTTTGTGTGATGCCAAATCTCAGTGGAGTAGTTTATTCTGCCAGCAGACTTTCCTTGCTTAGGAACTTTATTACTTGTTATTTAAACCTTCTTATGGAACTCAGGATGTTCTTGTTCGCATAGTAGTCCCAGCTGAAATGTCTCCTAATAGAATATTTCTCTAACTGCCTTATTTAAACTGGGCTCCCTTTGTTATTCTCAATGACTGCATCGTTTCTTTCCTTCCTAGCTCTTAGACTGAATGTTTTTGTTTACTCACATATATTTTTGTCTCTCTTAAGACTTTAGGCACTGTGTTTTGTTTACCTTTGTATCCCTTGCCCCAAGTACAGTCTTTTTGTTTTTTTGAGACCGAGTATTGTTCTGTCGCCCAGGCTGGAGTGCAGTGACACTATCTCGGCTCACTGCAACCTCTGCCTCCTGGGTTCAAGCAATTCTGCCTCAGCCTCCTGAGTAGCTGGGATTGCAGGCGTGTGCCACCACACCTGGCTAATTTTTGTATTTTTAGTAGAGACAGGGTTTCTCCTGTTGGCCAGGCTGTTCTTGAACTCCCAGCCTCAAGTGATCCACTCACCTAAGCCTCCCAAAGTGCTGGGATTTTACAGCCTTGAGCCACCATGCCTGGCCTGAAGTTTTTCTATTTCTTATCATGAATTTTTTCTTACATCATTGATGATTCTATATAGTATGTCATAATTGTGTCAGATTTAACTGTTCCTACCATGATAAACATTATGGTACATAGTGTTTAGTCATCTTGTTTTCTTATTATAGATTTTGAAAAATGCTTAATTTACTTTTTTTGGTGCTTGTAAAAACACTATGTAGTAGCTGCAGCTGGAGGCTCGGCCTTTGCACTGAGACTTTGTGTCTTCGAGATGGTCATTTAATTCCTAATAGGGAGACTTGGTGAACACAATCTCTTTCCTGAGGTTGGGGGTGAGGTAGCTGTAGGTCATGGAGATAGCGTCAAAGGTAGCCTTTGTAAAGTTGCCTGGAGTGGCAGTGTAGCCCCTGGCCAAGGTATAGCAGTTGGTACTGGCCATCATCAGCAGTTTTTTAGGCATGGGCTGAGATGATAACAGTGTCCCTGGGAGTGCACATGAGTCACACCAGCACAGAGCCACAGTAGCAAGGAATGGTATGGGGTTTGCCGATCTTATTCTCCCAGTAGTCTTGCCGCATAGCAGCAGTGGAAAGCTCGCCCAGGATGTGATGACCGCCCTGCATGGTGGTAGTTACAACGTGGGAGCACGTAACATTCAGACTAATGTGGCTATTCTAGTCCCTGATAGCAACAAATGCCGTGAACCTGATCTATTGGCTATCAAAGGTTTGCTTTTGCATGAGCATAATCTTCACAATCTTGGAAAAAATCAAAGATTTTAAGACTTCTTGATAGACAGGGAGAGAGAGATCTCCAGGGACTTGATCTTCATGTCCTTGACTAGGAGGCCCAATTTGATGTTGGGGGGCCATTCCTTGTCCTCAACCTGGCCTCTCTGAACTCTGCACCCTCTGCCAACCAGGTAGAGATTTTTTTTTTTTTCAGACGGAGTTTAGCTGTTGCCCAGACTGGAATGCAGTGGCATGATCTCAGCTCACTGCAATCTCCACCTCCTGGGTTCGAGTGATTCTCCTGCCTCAGCCTCCTGAGTAGCTGGGATTACAGGCACACACTACCATACCTGGTTGATTTTTGTTCCATTTGGGCTGTTACAACCAAGTATCATAGACTGGCAGGTTTATAAACAACAGAAATTTATTTTTCGCAGTTCTGGAGGCTGAGAAGTTGAAGATCAAGGTACTTAGCAGACTCAGTGGGTGGTGAGGTCCTGCTTCTTGATTCATAGACAGCCATCTCACTATGTATGTCTCTTTTTATCTAGGAAGGGATGAGGAGAAGCCTTTGGGATCTCTTTTATAAGAATGCTGCTTCTGTTCATGAGGATGCTACCTTCTTGACCTGTGCACCTCCCAGAACCCCAAATACTATAACATTAAGAATTAGGTTTCAGTCCGTGAATTCTGAGGGGACACAAACATTCAGTTTATAGCAAGGAGTAACCTCTTTTCTGTTACAACTATACTAATGTGGCTCATGTTCTTGTTATATATATAGCATTACTGTATTTGCTAATTTTTGTCCCTTTTCATTTTATTGTTTTTGGGAGAAAAATAATTTACTGGTTTCTGTATCAGTTCTTTCCAACACTGCGTTGTATTTCTGTGCCTTTTAGAGACCTTTGTGGCTTTGATAATTTTTGAGATTGACAGATGTTAAATTTTTAATTAATAATTAAAGATAAAGTAAAATTTTAAAAAACCTGTTGTATTGGCAAAGATTTAAAAAAATACCTAGTGAATAACAGTGAAGCCACATGAGTATTTTTGTTTTATTTATTTATTAAAAATATTTTTTAGGATCAAAGTCTGACTCTTGCCCAGGCTGGGGTATAGTGTTGTGACCATGGGTCACTGTAACAAACTTCCTGCCTTAGTCTCTGGAGTATTAACAGCTGGCAGTATAGGCACACCCCACCAGAAACCACTGATTATTATTTTTATTTTTGGAGACAGAGTCTTGCTTTGTCACCCAGGCTGGAGGGCAGTGGTGCGAACCCAGCTCACTGGAACCTCCTCCTCCCTGGTTCAAGCGATTCTTGTGCCGTAACCTCCCGAGTGGCTGGGACTATGGCCAGCTAATTTTTTGTATTTTAGTAGAGACGGGGTTTCGCCATGTTACCCAGGGTTGTCTTGAACTCCTGAGCTCAGGCACCTGTATTCCCAGGTACTCCGAAGGCTGAGTATTGCCTGAGCCCAGGAGTTTGACTAGCCTGAGCAACATAGTGAGACCCTTGTCTCTCAAAAAAAAAAAAAGAAAAAAAAATTAGATCCCTTTTCTTAAAATTACCACATGGATCTGTTGTGTCATTTTGTAAATCTAAGATAACATTATGAGATCCTACTGATTTTATTTTTCCTGCATCGTAAAATTTTATTGATATTATCATCTTGGTAATTATTACTATTTGAGACAGGGTCTTGCTCTGCCACCCACAGTGGAGTGCAGTGGCATGATCTTGGCTCACTGTGACCTCTGCTTCCTGGGAGGTGATTCCTGTGCCTCAGCCTCCTGAGTAACTGGGACTACAAGTGCACACCACCACACTCAGCTAACTTTTATATTTTTTCTAGAGATGGGATTTCACCATGTTGGCCATGACTGCATCCTGGAAATTATTTTATCATTGCTCTTCAACTATTCTCAACCATGCTTATAAGTAAAATGAAAAGCCATCACAAAATGGTACATGTCTGTAAGGATGATTCAGTGCAGAAATAAATTGTCATCATTGCACATTCTTCATTTTAACAATTACATGTAGCTTGGGCAACATGGCAAAACCCTGTCTCTACAAAAATATACAAAAATTAGCCAAGCATGGTGGCGCACACTTGTAGTACCAGCTACTTGGGAGACTGAGGGGGGAGGATCACTTGAGCCTGAGAGGTTGAGGCTGCAGTGAGCAGTGATGATGCCATTGCACTGCAGCCTGGGTAACAGAGCAAGACCCTGTCTCAAAAAAGAAAATTACATGTGCAAAATACTGCGTTATCTTTTAAGTCACTCTGTGTGTGTGTGTGTGTGTGTGTGTGTGTGTGTGTGTGTGTGTGTTTTAAAGGCAAATTCTGCTCTCACCCAGATTGGAGTGCAGTGGCATGATCATAGCTCATTGTAACCAGAATTCCTGGCCTCAAATGATCCTCCCACCTCGTTCTGCCAGAGTGTTGGGATTACAGGCACAGGCCACCTTGTGCATCCCTTAAGTCACCATGTTTTTAGTACTGTATATCTGTATATTCTACTTTTTTCCCACAGTTCTAAGGAAAGATCAGTCACAGTGAGGAAAGATCAGTCACAAATATGTATTTCATATTATGTATCATTACAGAAAACATGAAAACCACAGATGTATACCAGTTGGTATGGCTAAAAAAATTACTGTGATGGGAGGTTGAGGCAGGTAGATCATGAGGTCAGGAGTTCAAGATCAGCCTGGCCGAGATAGTGAAACCCTGTCTCTACTAAAAATAGAAAAATTAGCTGGGCGTGGTGGTGGGCGCCTGTAATCCCAGCTACTCAGGAGGCTGAGGCAGAGAATTGTTTGAACCTGGGAGGCAGAGGTTACAGTGAGCCAAGATCGCGCCACTGTACTCTAGCCTGGGCCACAAAACAAAACTCCATCTCAAAAAAAGAAAAGATTATTGTGCATGTATACAAGGCATAAAATGGTGCCAGCCATTTTACATTGAGTACATTGGCTATCTGAAAAAAGCATGTATAGGTGATTCACTTGATGTAACATTATGCATATATCCCAACAGAAAGGAAAATCTGAAGTGGTTTTCACAAAAATGTGATCAGAGCTCCTCTTCAGATGTTAGGATTTCAGGGGACTTGTTTCCTCTATAGAACTTACTATTTAAGTTTTTTCACATTGAAACGTTTTTCAAGTTTTTTTTTTTTGTAAATAAATTAACACTTTAAACTTTAGTATTTTCAGGCCTGAAAGAACACTGAAATACTTTTTCCCCCTTTTGCTTCCCCTGTCCCCCCAAAAAAACCCTTCAGTTTGTTTTTTTTCTTTAAGACAGGGTTTCAGTCTGTCGTCTAGACTGGAGTGCAGTGTTGCAATCTCTGCTCACTGCAACCTCCGCCTCCTGGGTTCAAGCAGGTTTCATGCCTCAGTCTTCTGAGTAGTTGGGACCATAGCCGCTCACCACCACACCTGGCTAATTTTTGTATTTATTTATTTATTTTTATATAGAGATTGGGTGTCACTGCATTGACCAGGCTGGTCTCGAACTCCTGACCTCAGGTGATCCACCCATCTCGGCCTCCCAAAGTGCTGGGATTATAGGCGTGAGCCACCGCGCCCGGCCAATTTTTGTATTTTTTATATTGGCCAGGCTGGTCTTGAACTCCTGACCTCAGGTGATCTGCTCACCTCGGCCTCCCAAAGTATTTGGATTGTAGGCGTGAGCCACTGCGCCTGGCCAACTTCACTTTCCATTTAATCATCTCTACCAAGAACTGTGCTAAGTGCCCTACCTTTCTTTTTTCATCATAACAACCTTATGATGCACTGCTATCCCATTTTACTGATGAGAAAACTTTGACTAGCTTAGGTGAACCTCCTAGCCGAAGGCTATGCAGCTCATAACCTGCTGTAGACCCCAAGGCCTCAGTCCTGAAGCCTCTGTCTCTGTCCTTCAAGGTTATAACCAAACTAATGATTGACTTGGTGGTGAAATGGAGAGAAAAACAAAAACCCTATAAAGCAATAACTCCAGATTTAATGTTATGGCTGAACACTTTGATTTGTTTCCCTTCAGTCTGTTTTCTCCTTATTATATACTTAATTTGCAAAAAGAGTAAACTAGACAGACGTAGTGGCTCATGCCTGTAATCCCAGCACTTTGGGAGGCTGAAGTGAGACGATAACTTGAGCCCAGGAGATTGAGACTGCAGTGAACCGTGATTGGGCCACTGTGCTCCAGCTTGGGCAGCAGAGTGAGTTGCTGTCTCAAGAAAAAAGGAATAAATTTAGTTATTAAACCTATGGTAAACAGAATTTGAGTTTTTTTTTTGAAACAGTTTTGCTCTTGTTGCCCAGGCTGGAGTACAGTGGCACAGTCTTGGCTCGGTGCACCCTCCGCCTCTTGAGTTCAAGTAATTCTCCTGCCTCAGCCTTTCAAGTAGCTGAGCATGTACCACTATGCCTGGCTAATTTTTTGTATTTAGTAGAGATGAGGTTTCACCATGTTGGTCAGCCTGGTCTCGAACCCCTGAACCTCAGGTGATCCATCCACCTCAGCCTCCCAAAGTGCTGGGATTACAGGTGTGAGCCGCTGCGCCTGATCTTGAGTTTTACAAACTTTGGTTACACCTAAAGATGAAAGTGAGATAAACAAGATTAGTCAGAAAATGGACAAAGGGAGCTCCTGTAGGGAGTGGTGTATGTGCAGTGAAACCGTAGATGTTAACATTTTAGCATGTGTTCCAGTAAATAAAAATAAGACAGTCTCTTAAGTAATTCCCTTGTAAGTAACACATACCCATCTTCCTCAGTCTTTTTTTTTTTTTTTAAAATTTTTAAAATTTTCTTTTCTTTTTTTATAGAGACAGGATTTCACCATGTCGCCCAGGCTGGTCTCAAACTCCTGAGCTCAGGCAATCTGCCTGCCTCAGACTGCCAAAGTACTAGGATTACAGGCGTGAGCCACTGTGCCTGGCCCCTCAGTCTTTTTATGTTGTGTAATTAGATAAATATGGTTGCGACTGATCTCTCCTCACTGGTTTAGGTGTCTGTTTAGAAGTGGAATTTCAGGGCTGGGCTTGGTGACTCCTGCCTGTAATCCCAGCACTTTGGGTGGCAGAGGCGGGTGGATCACGAGGTCAGGAGTTTGAGACCAGCCTGGCCAACATGGTGAAACCCTGTCTCTACTAAAAATACCAAAAAAAAAAGTAGCCAGGTGTGGTGGCAGACACCTGTAATCCCAGCTACTTGTGAGGCTGAGGCAGGAGAATCCTTTGAACCCGGGTGCCAGAGGTTGCAATGAGCCAAGATTGCGCCATTGCACTCTAGCTTAGGTGACAGAGCCAGACTCTGTCTCAAAAAAAGAAAAAGAAAAAAGTGGAATTTCAGGAACAACATTATATATGTAGAGAGAGGTAGAGGGAGACTGTATAAATTTGTATGAGTTGATTAAGTTCCCTCTTAGAAATCTGTATTTCTCCTTTCCCGCACTGTATAAGAGTTGTCTAGTGGCCCAAACTTATCTGTTAAAAGTTTACAGTTTGTTAAAATCTCTAGCATATTTAGGAGTACAGAGATGTCAGAGTTTTCTCTTAATAATTTTGTTTACAGTTTCCCTTGGCTTCATATGCTTTTGTCATTTCTCAATGACATATCATCTGCTTAGTTCATTTTTCCCTCTTAAGTCTCTGTTTCTAGATTTTCCTTGAAGGGGGATGGTCTTGTGTTACTGGAAGGGTTTGCTTGTTTCTTTGTTGGCCTGTGCTCAGGTGTACCTCTTATCTGGTTCTGCTACTGTTCTATGTTTGTGGCCCTGCCATAGCTTCCAGTGATGAATGGTCCATAAAATGCATCATCTTCATTTTGACCTTGGGCCTATTTGGGTACTTTTAGAAGTGTCACATCTTAAGTCTCTTTTCCTTTGGTTCCTATTCAGTTTATCTGGGGTTTCTGTACTCTCATTTTACCACTCCATGATACTCCATACTTGCTTTAACTGTTTCCCTAAAATGTCTTCACTAGCTCAGTAATAATTGTGAAAAGTTATTTTGTATCTTTTCTTACATTTAGGATCTAAAGTCTGTGTTAATCTCTGGTATTAGTAAGAGAAGCTTTTGGAGTCCAAAAAACCTCTTCATCTCTCTAGCTTAGTTGTTTCTTTCTGAAGCATCACTGGTTTGAAGGTAGTAGAAACAGATTTTGATGCTGCTTGCATGATGAAGAGCCGATCTCAAAGGAAATTTTAATATCAGTATGCCATCCATTCTACTTACTCTTCCTCCTCTCCATGAACTTTCCTTTTCTCCTGCTTTACTCAAGAAAATAGTCAAGAAGGAAAGCCTCTAGTCGTATCTTTCATCACTCACTCTTCTTGTCTCTTCCCTCTCCTCCCAGTTTTTCTGGTTGAATGTCTTGTGTCTTCTGCTTTCCCTCCTCCCTTTTGTCTGGCTAACATCTCTAATTTTAATTTTAATTTAGAGTTGGGGTCTTGCCTTGTTGCCCAGGCTAGATTGCAGTGGCTCTGTCATAGCTCACTGCAGCAAGTGATCCTCCCACCTCAGCCTCCTGAGTAGTATAACATTTGGCTAATTTTTAAATTTTTTGTAGAGGCAGGATCTTGTCATGTTTCCCAGGCTGGTTCAAATTTCTGTGCTCAAGCCATCTTCCCTGCCTCTGTTTCCCAAAGCGCTAGGATTGCAGGCATGAACCACTGTGCTTGGCCTTCCCTGACATCTTTTAGTTCTAATTTTCAGCTTTAACTTTTTTTTTTTTTTTTGAGATGGAGTTTTGCTTGCTCTGTAGCCCAGGCTGGAGTGTAGTGGTGCGATCTCGGCTCACTACAACCTCTGCCTCCTGAGTTCAAGTGATTCTTGTGCCTCAGCCTCCCAAGTAGCTGGAACTACAGGCATCTGCCACCACACCTGGGGCTCATTCTTGCATTTTTAGTAGAGACAGGGTTTCACCATGTTGGCCCGGCTGGTCTTAACTCCTGACCTCAGGTGATCCGCTTGCCTTGGCCTCTCAAAGTGCTGGGCTTATAGGTGTGAGGCACTGTGCCCACTGGCCAACATTTTAAAAGAACTTTCTAAACAATATTGGTAGACACAGGGAAATGGGGTGGTGGGCAGAGATGGGTGGGTTGAGGTGGTGGGATATGTGGATAGTGATGACCACACATATAAAACATGGGATAGGTACAAATTTGTTTTTATTATACTTTCTAAACATTAACTATAGTCATTATGCTGGTTCATTATTTTGCTTTATTTACTTGTGTTTTTGTGGCTTTTGACATTCACCTCTCTCTGCCTCAGTAAATGTTTCTTGACTGATTATTTTTTTTTTTTGAGATGGAGTCTTGCTCTGTTGCCCAGGCTGGAGTGCAGTGGTACAATCTTGGCTCACTACAACCTCCGCTTCTTGGGTTCAAGCAATTCTCCTGTGTCAGCTTCCTGAGTGGCTGGGATTACAGGCACATACAACAATGCCCAGATAATTTTTTTGTATTTTTAGTAGAGACTGGGGTTTCACCATGTTGGCCAGGCTGGTCTTGAACTCCTGACCACAAGTGATCCACCCACCTTGGTTTCCCAAAGTGCTGGGATTATAGGCGTGAGCCACTGCACCTGGCTATTGACTGATTTTTATGAGTACAATCTCAAGTGAGACATTTTCTAAGTATCTTTATTATTATAAAACATTTCTTTTAAGAGGGTATTCCTGGCACTGCGTTAATTTTTGTGAATGCTTTTATACCTATCCAGGACCCCTCGTCCAGTCATTGTGGAGCCCATGGAGCAGTTTGATGATGAAGATGGCTTGCCAGAGAAGCTGATGCAGAAAACTCAACAATATCATAAGTAAGATTTTATTATTAGATACTTTATATATGTGCTGTCAAGGGTGTTTAGTACATTTGTTTTTAAGTATTGTTGGATTATGAGGTGTTCTGTTTATTTATATAATCTGGTACTAGTAGAGTGGCCTGGTCTACGTGAAATGCTAGTTTTCTTTCCTTTTTTTTTTTTGGAGACAGTGTCTTGTTTTGTCACCTGGAGTGCAGTGGTGTGATCTCGGCTCCCTGTAGTCTCTATCTCCTGCGTTTGAGTGATTCTCGTGCCTCAACCTCCTGAGTAGCTGGGATTACAGGCACACACTACCATGCCTAGCTAATAGTTTTCTTTTTTTATATGGGTAAAACATAGTAATTTTTAAAGAAAAGTCTACTTTCACAGCTGGGGCAGGGTGGGTAGTAGGAAGACACTGTCAGTAATATGCCAGAAAAACAGTGAATTCTAGATAACATGAAAATACCTTTTTTTTTTTGTTTTTTTTTTTGAGATGGAGTCTTCTTCTCGTTGCCCAGGCTGGAGTGCAGTGGCGCGATCTCACTGCACCCTCAATCTCCTGGGTTCAAGGGTTTCTCCTTCCTCAGCCTCCCGAGTAACTGGGATTACAGGTGTGTGCCACCATGCCTGGCTAATTTTTGTTTTTTAGTAGAGGCAGGGTTTCGCCATGTTGGCCAGGCTGGTCTTGAATTCCTGACCTCAGGTGATCCACCTGCCTCGGCCTCCCAAAGTGCTAGGATTACAGGTGTGAGCCACTGTACCCAGCTGAAAATACTTATTAAGTTTTATTTTATGCTTCAAGTCTATTGTAGGTTAAAAGGAGACTTTTGGTGTGCTGGATTGGAGCAGGGTATGCCTAGTTAAATAGCCAAGGCATAGGGGAAGAACTCTTAGAAACTGCAAAAAAAAAAAAAAAAAAAAAAGAAATTGCAAAAAATAACTCATTTTCAAGATGTTGAGTGTTTATTCTTTTGCCCATCTCACTTATAATAATACAAGTATATTTGCATTATTTTTTTTTCAGTATATAAGACTTTATTAAAGATTTCAAACAGCTGTGCAACAAACACACCACGTAAGAGTTCTAGAATAGCAGTCCAAATGTTTCACAAGTATGGCCTCACAGTCTCATTCCCTAGATGGACTGCCTCCAGTTCTGTTCTGTGCTTGGGCCACCTCCCTTTCCCCTCCAGTTACTTTTGCAGAGTGCGTTATGTTTTTAAAAACATGATGTACTTGGCCGGGCGTAATGGCTCAAGCTTGTAATCCCAGCACTTTGGGACGCCGAGGCAGGTAGCACATTTGAGGTCAGGAGTTTGAGACCAGGCTGGCCAACATGGTGAAACCCGATCTCTGCTAAAAATATAAAAATTAGCTGGACGTGGTGGCACACGCCTGTAATCCCAGCTCCTCAGGAGGCTGAGGCAGGAGAATCGCTTGAACCCGGGAGGTGGAGGTTGCTGTGAGCTGAGATGGCACCATTGCACTCCAGCCTGGGTGACAGAACGAGACTCTGTCTCAAAAAAAAAAAAAAAAGTCACTTATTTATATATATATATATATTTATTTATTTTTTAAGACAGGGTTTCACCATGTTGGTTAGGCTGGTCCTGAACTCCCAACCTCAGGTGATCCACCCACCTTGGCCTCCAAAGTGCTTGGATTACAGGTGTAAGCCACCACGCCCGGCCTATTTATTTATATTTTTGAGACAGTCTCACTTAATTTTAAAATTTTTTTAAAGACAGGGTTTCATTGCGTTGCTCAGGGTGGTCTCAAACTCCTGGGCTCAAGCGATCTGCCCGCTTTTGCCTTTCAAAGTTGAGTTTACACTTGTGAGGCACTAGACCTGGCCACAATGCCAATTTTTAAAGGGTTCCTGTGACTTCCTCTTCACTTAACTTTTTACTTGTTATAGGTCTCCATTACAAATTTGAAATAGAGCATACTTTGGATTTGGGAGACAGAGAACTAGAAGTACAACATTGTTAAAAGAATAGACTTTATAGACAATATTTGTTTATATATTTAATGGTCTCAGCAAACCTTAATAAGAGCTAGTTATGGCCAGACATGGGGGCTCATGCCTGTAATCCCAGCACTTGGGGAGGCCAAGGCAGGTGGATCATGAGGTCAGGAGCGCAAGACCAGTCTGACCAACATGGTGAAACCCCATCTCTATCTACTAAAAATACAAAAATTAGCGAGCTGTGGTGGTTCGTGCCTGTAATCCCAGCTACTTGGGCGGCTGAGCTCAGGAGGCGGAGAATGTAGTGAGCTGAGATTGTGCCACTGCACTCCAGCCTGGGTGGCAGAGCAAGACTCTGTCTCAAAAAAAAAAAAAAAAAAAAAAAAAAGGCTAGTTATAGTTTCAGTTTTACTACTAAAGATTTATAGGCTGGGCGTGGTGGCTCACACCTGTAATCCCAGCACTTTGGGAGGCTGAGACGAGTGGATCACCTGAGGTCAGGAGTTCAAGACCAGCCTGGCCAAGACGGTGAAACCCTGTCTCTACTAAAAATACAGAATTAGCCAGGTGTGGTGGCACATGCCTGTAATCCCAGCTACTCAGGAGACTGAGGCAGGAGAATTGCTTGAACACGAGAGGTGGAGGTTGCAATGAGCCGAGATCACCCCATTTTACTCCAGCAAGGACAACAAGAGCAAAACTTCTTCTCACACACAAAAAAAAAAGATTTATTCCCAGAAGAAGATGCTTACAAAGCATAAGGGCCAAGGTTCAAATTCAGTTGCAGCTACAAAAAAGCATGTTATGTCAGTGTTTTTTTTTTTTTTCCCCCTTTGGGAGAAAATAAAGAATTTAAAAATGTAGTAAAAAATCTTTGACTTGACTAATAATTGTTTTAGAAAAATTAGTGGTTGGTGGATTCTCCCACTCTTTCCCATTTTCCATTTGGTGCTTTAAAAAGAAAAAAAAATCCAAGTAGGTTTTTTAGATAGAGGGTCCCTAGGATCATGGCTGTCTTTGGTGTTTCTTCATGTGCTTCTGAAGATCTTTCCCTCTTCTGTTACCAAATGTTTCTTTCTGTGACAGACAGTCTTCCCCTTTCTCCCAGATTTGTCATACCCACTCCATCTTACCTTCATACCCCAAAATAAAAGTTAAAATTTACATATGTAGCAAGTTATCTATGCATTTATTCATGGAGTGGGTTTGTGTTCCTATCAGTACTTTTTTTTTCTTTTTCTTTTTTGTTTGTTTTGACACTGAGTTTTGCTCTTACTGCCCAAGCTGGAGTGCACTGGCACAATCTTGGCTTACTGCAACCTCCATCTCCTGGGTTCAAGCGATTCTCCTGCCTCAGCCTCCTGAGTAGCTGGGATTGCAGGTGTGTGCCACCACGCCCAGCTAATTTTTTGTATTTTTAGTAGAGACTGGGTTTCTCCATGTTGGTCAGGCTGGTCCCGAACTCCCTACCTCAAGTGATTAACCTGTCTCGGCCTCCCAAAGTGCTGGGATTACAGGCATGAGCCATGATGCCTGGCCCCTATCAGAACTTTTTAATAGTGGTTGTTATAGGCAAGACTAATTGAAGATTTTTCTGCAAAAATTTTTTGGAAGTTGGCTGGGCGTGATGGCTTTTACTTGTAATTCCAGCACTTTGGGATGCAGAAGGATTGCTTGAGTCCAGGAGTTTAATACCAGCCTGGGCAACATAGTGGTACCTCATCTCTACAAAAAATACAAAAATTAGCTGGTCATGGTGGCATGCCCCTTTAGTCCTAGCTACTCTGCAGCTTCAGGTGGGAGGATTGCTTGAGCCTGGGAGGTTGATTGGGCAGTGAGTCTTAATTGTGCCACCTATACTCCAGTGTGGGCAACTCAGCAAGACCCTGTCTCAAAAAACAACAACAACCAAAATTCTTAAAAGTGAAAAAAAATTGATTGGGGACCAGGTGTAGTGTCTTGCACCTGTAATTTTGGCCCTTTTGGAGGCTGAGGAATGAGGAATACTTGAGGCCAGGAGTTTGAGATCAGTCATATTTTTTTATGTCTCTAAAACATATATTTACATACATATATCTCATATATATATAAATGAAGACTTTCAGATACATTCATAGGCCTTTATTTTTATTTGGTAATTTGTTTGCTCATTTATTTATTCCAGAATTATATATTTAATATGTATACTGCATTCTAGGTCCTTGAGTTACAGCAGTTAACAGATAGATTTGATGTCATCAGTTGAGTTTACAGGCTGCCGAGGGAAAGAGCTATTAAATAGTTAACTGTAATTGTAGTGAGTTAGGCCTTGATTTGGTTGCCTATCCAATTAACTTGGCACATAATACTCAATAAAATCTAGCTGGTTTTAATAGTAAAAACATCTGATCCAGACAGTTAATCTGTATGTTGCAGACTTTCCTTTGTAAAATATTTAATTGACTGAAAACCAGAAAGTGACACCTCCAAAAGCAGAAATTTTACAGGTAATAATTAGGAGAGTCTGGGTTGTAGCATCAGATTGTCTAAGTTTGAATCATTGTTCCATTATTAGTTGAACATCCTTGGGCAGGTTCTTAAGCTCAGGCCTGTAATCACAATATGGTCACGAGGTAATTCATGTAGACATGGTGTCTCAAACAGTGCCTTGAACATTTTAAGTGCTTGTTACTATTCTCATTTGTTGTTGTTTTACCTTTTAAACATAAATTTCTGTATGTTTTAATGTAAATTTAGGGAAAGAGAACAACCGCCACGGTTTGCTCAACCTGGGACGTTTGAATTTGAGTATGCATCTCGATGGAAGGCTCTTGATGAAATGGAAAAGCAGCAGCGTGAGCAGGTTGACAGAAACATCAGAGAAGCCAAAGAGAAACTGGAGGCAGAAATGGAAGCAGCTAGGCATGAACACCAGTTAATGCTAATGCGGCAAGGTAAACTTGGATTTTCATGTAGATGTGGTATGATTTTTTTTTTTTCCTGTAAGTGTGTATACCACTTACATACTACTGTGTAATGTGCCATTTAGGAGTTTAGAGAAAAAGTAGGAACTCAACATATTAGGTAGGAAGATCTCAGAGAACTTAAGAAAAAAAAAGTTATTAAAAGTTAGTTTTACTTATGCAAGTAGTATTGTTGGAGGTAATTTGAGGATATTGAACTGTGCCAGTAGCACTAGTAGCAAATACATGACTCTCTTGGCAAACAGAGAAACATGGTGGGTGAATTTTGGTAGGTGGACATGACACATGGAGGACTTTTTGTTTGATGAAAAGAAGAATTTGGACAAATGCTGGCTATTTAAGATTATTGCACATTTGAAAGAGTACAGATGGATAATCTGGTAGAGACAAAAAAGATTCATGTTTACAGATGGATTTTAGTAAATTCTTAGTAACTGGCAAGAATATGTATATGTGTGTGTGTGTGTGTGTGTGTGTGTGTGTATATATATATATATATATACATATACATATTTTTTTTTGAGGCGGAGTCTTGCTCTGTCCCCCAGGCTGGAGTGCAATGGTTCAATCTTGGCTCAATGCAACCTCCGCCTCCCGAGTTCATGCAGTTCTCCTGGCTCAGCCTCCCGAGTAGCTGGGATTACAGGCCTGGATAATTTTTGTATTTTTAGGAGAAATCGGTTTTCACCACGTTAGCCAGGCTGGTGTCAAACTCCTGACCTCAGGCGATCCACTTGCCTCAGCCTCCCAAAGTGCTGGAATTCTAGGGGTGAGCCACCGTGCCTGGCCTATTGGCAAGAATATTTAAGAGCAGTCAATAACAGGTGACAATTTATTCTCGTCCACTGGACAAATAACTAACAATATGACAAGGTGCTTAAATACATGTCAAAAGCTCACTTCTCCCATTTCTCTTTATTACTTTTCTTTTTATGCCCATCTATGTTAATGATCTGTATCTCCTCTCCCTTTTTGTCTTTCTTAAATTTTCTATATAATTTTTCCTGGTTCTTCCTATCACTCATCTTTTCCACTGCCCATAATGAGTTTTAAATTTCTTAAAATAAGCGTCTGATTGCTATCTATTTTGCTTTTAAGTTTTTGTTTTGTTTTAACTTAGCATTTGAGTAAATGTTTATCTACCTTCTTTTGGCTGTCCCCAGAGATCAGGGTACCACGGTTGCCTGCCTGAGTTTCTGCAGTAGTGTTCCTGATGAACTTTTCTGCCATCTAATCTTGGCTTTCTTTAAACTGTTCTGTATACTAGATTCAGTATTTTCTTTAGCAGGTGAAAATTTGATCATTCATTTCTAAATCCTTTTGGGTAAATTCTCATTTCCTTAAAATGAAGGGTAGGGTTGTTTTTTTTTTTTGGTGTGTGTGTGTTCTAGTGTTTTGTACATCACTATTCAGTAAATGTTTATTGAGCAGTTATGATCAAGTTGTTGAATAACTGTGCCCATGCCACATATGTTAAAATCGAGCTCAGCAAACAATAAAAACTAGTTAGGTGTTTTGGTTTAATTTGGACCCTAAACGTGGCAGTTCTGTAAGTTTACTCTTCTAACAAAATTGAATTCATTTATATCTTATAGTAGGTTTAAAGATAAACTGTCTTCTATTTTGCAGAAAATTTGAAAGTGTTTCAGATAAAGATACTGAATCATTCACTGGCTGTTAGAGCTGGAAGAGAGGTTTTTTTTGTTTGTTTTGTTTTTGAGACAGAATCTCACTCTGTCACCCAGCCTGGAGTGCCATGGTACAGTCTCGGCTCAGTGCAACCTCTGTCTCCCGTGTTCAAGCAGTTCTTGTGCCCGAGCCTCCCTAGTAGCTGGGACTACAGGTGTGTGCCACCATGCCTGGCTAATTTTTTTTTTAGATGAAGTTTTGCTCTTGTTGCCCAGGCTGGAGTGCATTGATGTGATCTTGGCTCACTGTAACCTCCACCTTGGGTTCAAGCGATCCTCCTGCCTCAGCATCCTAAGTGGCTGGGATTACAAGTGTGTGCCACCACACTTGGCTAATTTCTTGTATTTTTAGTAGAGATGTGGTTTCACTATGTTGGCCAGGCTGGTCTCAAACTCCTGACCTCAGGTGATCTGCCTGCCTCGGCTTCCCAAAGTGCTGGGATTACAAGCATGAGCCACTGTACTTGTAATATTTTTGTATTTTTAGTAGAGTCGGAATTTCTGCATGTTGGCCAAACTGGCTTTGAACTCGTAGCCTCAAGTCATCTGCCCACCTTGGCCTCCCAAAGTGCTGAGATTATAGATGTGAGCCACCATGCCCGGCTGAGAGATCTTAAAGTTTGTCCCGGTGGTTTTGAAATTTTGTTACACATTAGAATCATCTTGGAAATTTTAAAAATTTCGTTTCCTGGGCCCTGTGGTTGCCCTAGCCCTTCCGTTAAATATGAATTGTTTTCTCTTAACACTTCTTTGCTGTTGGTTTCCCACCTATCTACTGTTGTGCCTAGTTAGGAAATAGTATTGATTAGATGTGGAAGCACCTGTGCTAAAGACTTGTCTTGATGCTACAGACAAACAGTAGTAATTTAGCACATCTTTAATGTTAGTTATAGGAGACACATCTGAGGTACTGAGGATACATTGATGGCAAAGAACAATGCCTTAGACTTCAGTTTTTTCTTGAGCTCTTAGAAAACTTTGCCTGAAGGTATTTTGACATTTGGAGTAGAGTAATTTTGCATAGCTGTTTTTCCCATAAGTTTAAGTTTTGTGTGTGTTCATTTAAAGTCTCTTAATATCTTGGTTTATAATATTAGAAAATCACATTGCCTATTGCATCCTACTCCCTCCTTCTGGTTCACTTGTGCTGAAGTACTTATTTCATCAAAAGTCTGAAGTTGGTAAATTTCACTTTCACTTTGTTTCAAAATTTACAAAGTTGCTGGGCGCGGTGGCTCATGCCTGTAATCCCAGTACTTTGGGAGGCAGAGGCAGGTGGATCACCTGAGGTTGGGAGTTCGAGACCAGCCTGACCAATCTGGAGAAACCCTGTCTCTACAAAAAAAAAAAAAAAAAAAAAAAAAATTAGCTGAGCATGGTGGCACATGCCTGCAATCCCAGCTACTTGGGAAGCTGAGGCAGGAGAATCACTTGCACCTGGGAGGTGGAGGTTGTGGTGAGCCAAGATCTCGCCATTGTACTTTAGCCTGGGCAACGAGCGAAACTCGGTCTCCAAAAAAAATTTAAAATTTACGACTTCCTCCCATTTGTTCTACAACTTTATATTTCTTCCTCTTTTTTTCTTCCTTTTTTTTTTTTGAGACAGAGTTTAGCTCTTGTTACCCAGGCTGGAGTGCAATGGCACGATCTCGGCTCACCGCAACCTCTGCCTCCTGGGTTCAAGCAATTCTCCTGCCTCAGCCTCCCGAGTAGCTGGGACTACAGGCACGTGCCACCATGCCTAGCTAATTTTTGTATTTTTAGTAGAGACGGGGTTTCACCGTGTTGACCAGGATGGTCTCGATCTCTTGACCTCGTGATCCACCCGCCTCGGCCTCCCAAAGTGCTGGGATTACAGGCGTGAGCCACCGCGCCCGGCCCTTTTTTTTTTTTTTTTCTTCTTCTTCTTTTTTGAGACAGATTCTTACTCTGTTGCTCAAGCTGGAGTGCTGGAGTGCAGTGGCACAATCTCAGCTCATTGCATCCTTTGCCTCTGGCTTCAGCTCCTGCTTCAGCCTCCCAAGTAGCTGGGATTACAGGTGCGCGTCACCATGCCTGGCTAATTTTGCATTTTTAGTAGAGATGGGGTTTTACCATATTGGTCAGGCTAGTCTCGAACTCCCTACCTCAGGTGATCACCTGCCTTGGCCTCCCAGAGTGCTGTGATTACAAGCATGAGCCACCACACCCAGTCTACAATTTGATATTTCATCCAGTGTTTCTAAGTATGCATTCAGGTTGAGGAGAGACTTTAAGTTATCTTAGTTGTGTGGTTCTGCAGAAACATGTATTATGACATATCGTGGAAGGAGAAACCTCAAACAGTACAGAAAAAGTGTCCCCCATTCCCTACCTTCTGCTTTTTTGTAGGGATCACTCTTCTGTATTTTAATTCTCTTTTGTATCCTTCAATGAAAATAAAAAAACTTGCATATGTCATTAGATGTTTGTGTGTATTTGTAAGCAAAAAAACAAATCATAACAAAACACACTGGCTGGGTGCAACATGCCTGTAATTCTAGCACTTTGGGAAGCTGAGGTGGGAGGGTTGCTTGAGTCCAGCAGTTCAGGACTACTAACCTCAGCAACATGGTGAAACCCCATCTCTACCAAAAGTACAAAAATTAGCTGGGCATGGTGGTGTGTGTCTGTAGTTGCAGCTACTTGAGGAGGCTGAGGTGGGTAGATCGCTTGAGCGTGGGAGCTTGAGGCTGTAGTGAGCTACATTTGTGCCACTGTACTCCAGCTTGGGTGACAGAACGACACCCTGTCTCAAAACAACAACAAAAAAGCTGTTTACTGTTTCTATACCTTTTTTACTTTCTACATGGGTATATACGTAAGTATCTGCCTTATATTTTTAATGTCTGTATGATATTCTTCTAAGTGGGTATGGTTAGTTTAGTTCATCCTCTTTTGATTGATAACAGTTTTCCTTTTCAGTTTTTTTAAAAGCAGTGCTGCAAAGAATGTATGTGCATGCATCAGAAAATTTCTGTAAATGTTGATTCTTATTGAACACATGGGTACCTTATAATTGTTTCATTTATACTTTACTGACAGTTATTTAGTCCTTTCTAGATTCAAATCCTATTATTTATTTATGAATGAGGTGGAGTCTTGTTCTGTCACCCAAGCTGGAGTGCAGTGGTGCAGTCTCAGCTCACTACAACCTCTGCCTCCCAGGTTCAAGTGATTCTCCAGCTTCAGCCTCCCAAGTAGCTGGGACTACAGGTGTGAGCCACCACACCCAGCTAATTTTTGTATTTTTAGTAGAGACAGCGTTTTGCCATGTTGACCAGCCTGGTCTCGAACTCCTGGCCTCAAGTGATCTGCCCACCTTGGCCTCCCAAAGTGCTGGGATTATAGGCGTGAGCCCCTGCGCCTAGCCTCATTACATTTATTACAAGTTATTTTTATTTCTTCTCCCATGTCTTTTTGATCATTAGTATAGGAGAACATTTCTGAATTTTCTTCATGGTTATTTTTATGTTACCTTTGTGACTGTATCTTATATAACTCTCAGTGGATAGTATTAGATGTCCACTATGTATTTTGCTGTTACTCTTTCCTCTTCCACTACTGGATTTTTCTTGATTATATTGTTGTTTATTGTGTACACATTTATATTTATAAATGAAGGAATACAAGGATATTTATTTCCTACAAATGATACCTTGTGCTCTGTGACTACCAAAGAAAAAAGAATGAGAAAATTAGGATATTCGTCTCCTCTTTCTCTTTCTGTCAGTTTTTATTTTGCCTCTGATTTGTCTGGATTTGTGACACTGAGTTAATATTGTTTAATCATAAACCTCTTATGTGTTTAAATCTTAATATTTCAAGTAGGTTTAGGCATGACTGTTCTGTTCTTTACTTGTCTGATGTTTATCCTCTCTTGACTAAGAAGGGCTTAGAGAAACATACTTAATAAACTCTTGTATGTGCTAGGATGATATCTGCGACTCTTGTACTTTAAACTGGCTCTTGAGTGGTATAAATCCAGGATCTTTTTCCCGCTTCTTAAGTAATTAATAGCATGTTTCATTGTCTTTTGGCATTAAGTGTTTCTGTGGAAGTGTCTGAAGCCTGAATTTTTCTCATACTTGCTTTGTTACATTTTTCTAACTTTCCATCCTTATATTAAAAATATATCTGTGTATTCTAATACTATAATACTTCAACTTTTCCTTGAGACTAGGATGCCCTTTCTTTTTTTTTCTTTCTTTTTTTCCCCTCCTTTTTTTATTTTTTTTATTTTTTATTTGAGACATTCTCACTCTGTGTCCTAGGCTTGCTGGGCTGGTGTGCAGTGATGCAGTCTTAGCTTACTGCAGTCTCAATCTCTTGGGCTTGGATGATCCTTCCACTCAGCTTCCCGAGTGGCTGGGACTACAGCTGCATGCCACCATACCCTGCTAATTTTTGTATTTTTTTTTTTTTTTTGAGACGGAGTTTCGCTCTTGTTGCCCAGGCTGGAGTGCAATGGCGCGTTCTCGGCTCACCGCAACCTCTGCCTCCTGGGTTCAAGCAATTCTCCTGCCTCAGCCTCCCGAGTAGTTGGGACCACAGGCACGTGCCACCATGCCCGGCTAATTTTTGTATTTTTAGTAGAGACGGGGTTTCACCATGTTGACCAGGATGGTCTCGATCTCTTGACCTTGTGATCCACCCGCCTCGGCCTCCCAAAGTGCTGGGATTAATTTTTGTATTTTTAAAAGTAGAGATGGTGTTTTGCCGTTTTGTCCAGGCTGGTCTCCTCAACTCCTGGGCTCAAGTATTCTGCCCACCTCGGCCTCACAGGGATTACAGGTGTCAGCCACTGTGCCCAGCCTTGGATATGCTCTTTTGGTCTGCATATTCAAATCTTATATTTTTAGAAAATAAAATTGTTAAAAGTTAAACATTCAGTTTTCAAGACTTGTGCAATATTAAATCGAGAAAACACTTTCTCACAGTCTTGCAAATCAAAATTTTAATTTGTTTATATTCCCCTTTTCTGTATCTGTATTTATGGTACATTGAAATTATAGCATATAATTTTATATAATTTTATCATTAAGTTTGTTAGGACAGCATTTTAATTAATTAATTTATTTATTTGAGACAGTCTTGTTCTGTCGCCTAGGCAGGAGTGCATTGGCATGATCTCTGCTCACTGCAGCCTCTGCCTCCCAGGTTCAAGCGATTCTTCTGCCTCAGCCTCCTGAGTAGCTGCGACTACAGGCGTGTGCCACCACGCCCAGCTAATTTTTGCAGTATTAGTAGAGAGATGGTTTTGCAGTGTTGGCCAGGCTGGTCTCGAACTCCTGACCTCAAGTGATCCACCTACCTTGGCCTCCCAATGTGCTGGAATTAGTTTTGGGAGACTGATGCAGCCTCCCACTTTGGTGAGCCACTGCATCCAGCCGGGAAAGCATTTCAAAGTGTTATTTGGTCTAGTAAGTAATAAGAAATACTGTAGTTGATACCTTCATGTCTGTGGATGCCTTTGTTTTATTAAGAAAAATTCCTGAGTGTAATTACCTGGATCAAAAGATAAAGACATCTCTAGTTTTGTACTTTTTACGGTTTTTTTCCCTAAAAGGATATTATCATGGTAATGTACAGATGTATAAGCTTTAGTGAAATTTCAGGAACTTTGGGTATTAGAAACTTTAAAACATACATAATTTAGTAAGCATAAAATGGTAGTTTTAAGTGTATAGTTCTTTTAAGTATTAGGTAATTGTGCTTATTTGATAATTTGATTGTTGGAGCCTTTTGAGCTAATTATACCGATGTTACAGATGAGGTAATAAGATCTGAGAGGTTAAAAGCAGCTTTGTTAACTTGTATAGCCTGTCAGTGCTGGCTGTTTGGGAGACTGAGGTGGGATCGCTTGAGCCCAGGAATTTGAGACTGTATCGAGCTGTGATCATGCCACTGCACTCCAGCCTGGGTGACGAGTGAGACCCTGTCTCTGAGAGAAAAAAAAAGATAAATAAATGAGCATTTAAGGTTGAGAACTTAGGTTGCAAAGGTTTGAAATAATTGCAGTCATGTGTAACATTTTTTAACATAAATGTTTTCTCTATGGGCATAATACCAAAACTACTTGGGCCCTGTCTCATATACCAGAACAGACTTTTCTTTTTTTTTTTTTTTTGGAGATGGAGTTTTGCTCTTTTGCCCAGGCTGGAGTGCAGTGGCGCCTTCTCGGCTCACTGAAACCTCTGTCTTGCAGTTTCAAGCCTTTTTCCTGCCTCAGCTTCCTGAGTAGCTGGGATTACAGGCGCCCGCCACAACACCTAGCTAATTTTTGTATTTTTAGTAGAGATGGGGCTTTCACCATGTTGGCCTGGCTGGTCTAGAACTCCTGACCTCATGATCCACCTGCCTCGGCCTCCCAAAGTGCTGGGATTACAGATGTGAGTCACCGAGCCTGGCCCAAAACAGACTTTTCTTAGCAACATCCCCAAATGCATATATATATGTTTTTTTCTATTTCAGGTTGAGGCCCTAGATCAAATGCATATTTTTAAGTTTTCCAGGTGAGTCTGATCAACTAGATTTGGCTTACTTTGGAATAAGGACAGGGTTTGGCCTGGCATCCCAGTTGAATCATGGAATAGCTGGGGCAACTGTAAAATCTGTCTGAATCCTGGCTGGGCGCGGTGGCTCACCTGTGTAATCCCAGCACTTTGGGAGGCCGAGGTGGGTGGATCACCCAAGATTGGGAGCTCGAGACCAGCCTGACCAACATGGAGAAACCCTGTCTCTACTAAAAATACACAATTAGCTGGTGTGGTGGCACATGCCTGTAATCCCTGCTACTTGGGAGGCTGAGGCAGGAGAATTGCTTGAACCTGGGAGGCAGAGGTTGCAGTGAGCTGAGATCACGTCATTGCACTCCAGCCTGGGGGACAAGAGTAAAACTCTGACTCAGAAAGACTATCTGAATCCTTTTTTTTTCTGCGTAATTTATAAATGATTGTCTGTTTTTAATCTGTAAAATGGGGAGAATTATATTTACCTTGTTATGGTTATGATATGTATCTTGCTGCTGTTGTGAAGTTTGGGATATTGGTACCTTAGATTAACTTTAGTTGTAGTATTATATCAGTCAACTCTTGAGTATAGGGATTTATTATTATTATTTTTTTTATTTTTATTTTTTTTTGAGACGGAGTTTCGCTCTTGTTGCCCAGGCTGGAGTGCAATGGCGCGATCTTGGCTCACCGCAACCTCTGCCTCCTGGGTTCAAGCAATTCTCCTGCCTCAGCCTCCCGAGTAGCTGGGACTACAGGCACGTGCCACCATGCCCGGCTAATTTTTGTATTTTTAGTAGAGACGGGGTTTCACCATGTTGACCAGGATGGTCTCGATCTCTTGACCTTGTGATCCACCCGCCTCGGCCTCCCAAAGTGCTGGGATTACAGGCGTGAGCC